>PVLA01010810.1:0-59461 GCA_004027455.1 Hydrochoerus hydrochaeris
TGCTGTGATCTGTGGCCTTATATGTCATCTTTTAATCTGTATTCATGCATTCTGGGAGGTTTTGGGTGTGGCTCCAAAAGTTCCTTACCGCTGCATATCCACTTCATACAGACCTCTGGCCAATGCTCCCACAGTCCTCTATGGATTTTATGTTAGTTTTGTAGTACTTAATGAATAAAAAGTTCATGGATGCTTACCACACTGAAAAAGATTTGTTCACAACAGAGATACTGGAAGAATCTCTGTTGCAGAAGACTGTGATTCAAATTTGGCCTGAAAGAATAAAAATCACAAGTGAATAAATAAGTTAGAACTTCCTCTGAGAACATATCATGCTCATTATAATTTCGAGAGAATTAGAATTTTATGCAGGAAATATCTTGATTATTTTAGTTACTATGAAATGTGATTTTGTTAAGGTCTATGGGCGAGGAGAGCTGGAGGGCCAAGTTAGGCATAACCTAGTATTTACAGGAACAAAAAAGTAATCTTAATTTATGACAAGATGTTATTCCACAATGTGAGACTTTCTTCTCTACTAAAGATATTTTTTGTCAGATTTTTTGCTTGTGATGCAGATTGTTGGAATTGAAAAGATAAAAGGAAAGTACTGTGCTATCCATTTAGAGCATGAAATGGTAGTGGGGATCAGGACATAATAGTTGAGTCAGTGTATAGAACAAAAGTTGGATTCTGATATCTGGGATATAGTTATGTCCACAAATCACAGAGAATCTTCTAGCTGGAAAGTTGTGGCATATAGAAAAACAGCATTTCAGTTTGGAAGGAGAAGACAAAGATATTTTAATTTGACTTGACAAGTGATATATGAAAACACTGACTTTCCTGAAAGCTTCACAGTATAAAAGAGGAGTTAGATAAGAACACTTAGGGATGTTGATTAGAAAACACTTGAAATGTTGATATGTGATACTCATGGAATCAGATTGACAAAAAGAAAAGTGAACTTGGCAAAAATATAAAGCTGCAGTTAATTGCCTCAACGTTCAAAAATTTGATTCTGTAGTTACAATATTCCTTTAAAGACAATATTAGCCCTATATAACTTCACTATTAAACTGTGAAATATCTTTTAAAAGTATATATTGTAATAACTTTTCATGACAAAACAAGATGAAGACTGCTTAATCATGATGCTAAAACATTACAGTCTTTACTACAAATATGATCTTCTGAAGTTCCATCATGGCCAACCAGAGATGGGGGATAAGGGAAGCTTGGAGGAGAGCCAGTGGATGATGTGAATATTCCAAGCAGGGGATGCAGACATACTCAGACACAAAGGATCAATTTGAATACTATAAACCCAGCTTGATGGAAGATTCTGGTTAGAGCTTAGGTGACTAGAATGCTGATAGAAATGTAGACAGTAAAGGCCAGGTTCAATAGGTTTTAGTTGTGAAAATGACCTCATTGGCAAGTGGACTTGAGACCATGTGCATTATACTCTGGCATAAAATTTCTCTACATTCTCCTTACGTGCTGAAAGTTTCATGGAGACTGAGACTAAGGGTAGCACACCAATTTGGTATGCAGAGGAAATTTTAAAGCCCCAGTGTTTAGCTTACAGCCTGGGTAGTGTTTGCTGCATCTGGCCAGGTTTATACTGAAAAATCAAAGCAAAACCTCATTTAAAAAGTTTTCAGATTTTCCAGAAAGAAAGTGTCACAAAAGGTGGAGAAGAAGAGGGCTTGATGGATAAAAAGATTAGCATTGAAGTACTTTTGATCAGGACAATAAGAGAAAATAGGTTAAAGGAATGTAAGGGATCAGCAAGACCTCATCCTTTGTATTTACAAAATGGCAAAATGAAAGACTGGTTTGTGAACAGCCCCAGGGCACCTAGCTCTAGAATAATGACCTATGGGATTTATACCCTGGAATTTGGTTGATAATGTCAAGGGAGGCCTTTTCAGTAGAAATTCAAGGGAACTTGGTTACTGCTGCAGCTGTAGCAAATGTTGGCATCATCCATGTGGTGCTGCTTTTACAGTATACATAAGAGTTATGGGTTCAGAAAAGCTTCCATTCAGATTTTAATATAAAGCCTGGGAGTAAACCAGACAAGATTCCCCAAAGAGGGTTGCATATGAAGATGTGTTAGTGAAACCAAAAGTTCATTGGAGTCCCTACAAAGTTGGAGAACATAGGAATGTGGACTGTCCAAAAGAAGCCAAGGGGAGAAGTGAATAAATCTAGCCCAAGATAGAAGTCATGAAGTTAAAATCCACCAGCAATACTATAGAGGCAGGGCCAGGGATTTATTTCAGCAGCACAAATACCTGCCTGACAAGTACAAAGTTATGAGTTCAATCCTCGTTCAAAAGAAAAAAAAATTACTATAAAGGCTCTCCAAGTCTTTGGAGTACACATCTTTTTACAGCTTGCCTAGGATGTTAGATATACAACTATAGGATTTAATGCTTACCCTTCTGGGTTTTAGCTTTGTGTTGGTCCCTCTGGTCACTATTCCCTGTTACTCCCCTTTGAAATAAGAATGTGTGCCCTGTGCCATTGTGTGTGTTGACTGTGTTTAACTTTCTTTTTGATTTTTTACAGGGGCTCATAGCTAAGAGTTTGCCTTATGTCTCAGAGGGTACTTTGGACTTTGACTGTTGGCAATGCTGGAACTGTTAAGGCTTTGAGGATTCTTAGGGACTAAATACATTTGCACACATATATTTGGTAAAAATAAATACAATTTTAATAAAGAAATACACATGAATATTTTTGGGGCCAGGTGTACAACATTATGCTATCTAGATGTTCCCAAAGAATTTCATGTATTTATAGGTGGGAATTTAAAAGATGATTGCATTATGGGTGCTTATTGCTGACTTGCTATTATGAGGTAGGGTATGGAAAAGATGAGTCACTATAACTGTGGTCTGGAAGGACTGTCTCCCTTCCTGGCTCTTCCCTTGATCGTCTGTGCTTCATGTCTGCCATGCCATGAACAGCTCTTCTTTACCATACTTCTCTGACATCCTGTCTTGCCTTGGAGCTGGCCAACTAAGGACTGGCCAAAAAGTCATCCACAATAAACTTTTCTTGTTTTCAGTTTCAGATGTTTGGCACTTTGTCCTTGTGATGAGGAAAGTAACTAGGACTGTTCTTCTTCTAACTGCCACAAATAATCTCACAAACTCCTTCAATAGTGGCCCTTTACTCTATTCCATCAGTAAAAATTATTCAAACTGAGTCTGACCTCATATCTCCTTTTCATCTGTTGATATTTGTTCTTTCTCCTGTTCTTACTAGTTTACTCCTCTGCTTTTCTCTTTGTCTTCTTTCCCCTTCCCTCCATATCAAGTTAATGAATAACACTGTAAGTGTTAAAGTTGATACAAAAGTAAAATTGTTAAAACAAAATTTAATGCTCATGACTGACATTTGGTTGGATCTTTTGATACTGTTTTAGTAGAAGGAATTCTCTCCTTCCAACATAGTGGCTAGATTTATTTAAGCTTTCTACATGCAATACTTTGCATTGGTAGACAGTATCTCTTGGAAAACGTAGCCAAGTTCATATAACCTAAAAATAGAATGTCACTAATGAAATCTTTACAGTGACATGAATATCTTAACACAGTTGACCTCACCCTCACCAATACATGTGCACATACGCATACACAGACACGTGCGCACGCGCGCGCACACACACACACACACACACACACACATAGAAATATGACAGAACAAACTAACAAACTGCCTCTGAAAACTCCCAAATCTCCCAAAGCAGTTTCAAGGGGTTATCAGTAAAGAAAGAATAAAACACCAACAACTGAATTGCACAAAATGTTCAAAAAGAAAACCAGGAAAATTAGCTAGCTCAAAGATGCTATAATCAAATGGATAATAGAATTAATTAATTTATCAATAAAGTCAAAGCAGACTCAAGTAAAAATTAGAAAACCTAGGCATAGCTATTCAAAACATGAATGAAAAATTCATCAAAGAATGAATGAAGCAGTATGAGTAGTTAAACAAAAAAGAAACATAAAGAAATAAGAAAATAATGTTGCAGTGACAGAGATAAGTCAGTAGTTTTCAATAATAACTATCAATGTACTCTTACTGTCCAGTCAAAAGACACAGGTTAGGAGACCACATGAACAAGCCTCAATAGTATACTGCTTATAAGAAACAAATCTAATCCAAAAAGAAATTAATAAACTACAAGAAAATCAGTCAGTGCAATATACATAGAATAAAGGGGACAGTACTCAGTAACAATAGCAGCTATTATTACTGTTTTTTTTTTGTTGTTGTTCACCATCCACTGCCTAGATATACATGTAAATATCGTAGCTATTTTAACTTTCATGACCTGTGATTTAAACAACATCCTCTTGTCTGGTCTGCAAAGTAATTGCAATAATGCTTGTTTTCAAGATATCAGAACATGTTTGGATATTTATGTCATCACAATCTTGATGATATTTATATATGACAAGAATTTGAAATCTTCATCCTATGTAAGGTTTCTTCCATTGAATAGATGATGGAACTTTTAAAATTTCAAAAAAAGAGGCAAATGTGAAGGTATTAAAATCAGTAAGAGCTTTGGTTCCTATCATGGGAAACTTGACACAAGACTTTAGCCTTCATTTGTCTTCAAACCTTAGATATTATTCTATGTGATTGTATGTCAGATTCCAAGATTTTATTCAGACGTGTAGGCTGTTAATAGATGAAACCATAGTGAAAAGATTTAATCAGGTGAATATGAATTGTTTCTAGATAAAAACTCCTCAATATATGTTTCTAAACTAGTATCTTTAAAAAACAGAAATAATTAATTCTTAGGAAAACAAAACCTTAAGACAGAAGCACTCATCCTCTAACAAAGTTCTCAATACTTTCTCTATATACCACGATTCTTGAGCAAGCTGTTTCCTTATTTTAAGGGCAGATAAGAGGGGGTGTTTAATGACAGAAACATTTATGTCTCTTGCTCTGTAGCTGTAGATTTAGGTGAAGGAGACCAAAAGATTGTTTTTAGTGTCTAAGGATTGTGAGATTAAAACCTAACATGGCACTTTTTTCCTTTTGCTTTTTTTGGACATGGATTCCTTCAAACATGCTTGCTGGATTTATTTGAAGAAAATAGTACCTTGACACTATCTGCTTCTTACAATCTGATTCAATTAATGAGGATTTGAGAAATCTCCATTACAATACTGATTAAATAGTTACATCAAGGATTACTTTGTACTTTGGAAGAAAATAGATATTTTCCTCAACTAAAGAGGCAAACACAGAAAGTTATCTAGAAGCTCTGATTTTTAAATCTGGTTTCATTTCCATGGGGTTGTGTGTGTGTGTGTGTGTGTGTGTGTGTGTGTGAAAGTTTTGGAATTAACACTAGAGTATTAACTTGTGATACTTGGTCAGTGATTGCATTCAGATGTTTTAGGATACTTTGCAGAAATATTTGTTTTCCTAATATGTCAGTGTGAATACATTTTCAATTTCACAAGACAAGGTGTACCATTTATGGAATTCATAGTTAATTTTTAGGCTTTTCAGTTTGGAGAGCATGTGATACCTAGGCAGGTTGCTGAGCATTTCCTCCACAGTGGAACATAGAATATGGTGGTTTGGGTCATTGGAGATTGGTTTGTATAGAGTCATTCATATTGTAAGTAATCTTCCAATTTTGATAATTTCCAGGGATGAAAAACAGATAAAAATATTTCCTGGTACTTCTAGAAAACAATATGAGATGCAACTGATAATGAAAAAGACAAATTGGCAGCAGTACTCAGTTGGGAATATGTGAACTTCACTGCTATCAAGACAGGTCAGGAGAGAAGGAGATAAATATTTGAATTCTGTTTTAAAAAGGAAACTTTCAACTCTAAAACTAAGGCCCCAGAGGTAAATGCATGAAAGTATAAGATCTTCAAGCAAAGAGTGTACTGTGCAGTGTTTTGGAATCTTACTAAAGTCTAGGCTCAGGGTGACAGTACATTTTCAATTTATCAAACTTCCTCATATTTTGTTTTTACTGGATCTGAGCTTGTTTATGCTGCAATGAGTTTGGTCCCAGTGATGACTCAGTTTCTCCATCTTTTCATTCAGACTTATCCTTTTTCAGGGAATAAATACAAGATAAATAAATATTGATAAATACAAGAATTAATTCTCTGTCTTCTTGGAGTAGTTTTCCTTATATACTTACTAAAAGGTTTCCTATTAAAAGCAAATATTATGGTGGAATAAACTTCATGGTGGTAGGTGTTACAAGACCTCTGTTGTCTTTTCCTCTGCCACTGGTCAATAAGGTTATTTCTTTAGACTCTCTTTGTCTAGCTCTGTTTCTTCATCTTTAAATCATGTGTGAATTGATAAAATTGAAAGTATCTGGGAATTTCTAAAATATGACAGCCTTGTCCAATGAAAGTTTATATTTGCATCAGATTATACAATTCATAGTATGTCAAAGAAACTACCATGAGTTTTCTGGAGTCCTAAATAGTGGGTACAGTCACTAGTCTACTTATATAAACACACTGCTGAGGTTTAGAGTCTGTGCTGATAAGCTTGAGACAGACATCCTGGATTTGAATATAAGCTCCTCTTATTTCTTATTATCATTATGACTTTGATGGGTTATTTTTTCTCCTAACCACAATTTACTTTTCTTTAAAATACAAATAACATTGTATCAACTTCATGGCATTATTGTGAGAATTAAATGAAAAAACACCTATAAGCCATTTTATTATAAGCTGAGCACATGTCATACGCTAAATAATAATACTTGTAGAAGCATCAAGTTTTGGAAAAACAAATCTGTGCAAGTTAGTTATTATGAATGGGTAGAGAGTTACATGCAAAGTTTCATTTGAATGTGCTTGAGTATGCAAAATTTATTTTATTTTATTTTTTTCCCATAGAAATAAGAACTTTATTTAAAGATAACGAGATCAAACTATGATTACCTTCTATGTCCAGAATTTCAAAACTTTGCAAAAGTGGACACATTTCTAAAGTCAGTGGTAGATTTTTTAGAAAGTTAATTGTAATTCACACTCTGTTATCCTCAGTTTTCAAACATAAATGACAAGGACAATCAATGGAGTCAGTTAAAATATTAATATCCAGTGCCTGCTGTCTGGAGATTCCTTCTTTATTGTTGCAAAGAGAGCCTAAAATTCTCTTATTTAACACACTGATGTGAATGTCACTGAGATGCTCATAGAAGGTCCAGAGAAATATCATCTTGTTCTTAGTCAGACATCGTGCTTGGTGCTTTTTGTGGGGTGTCTTATTCATTTGTCACAATAATCCTGAATGAAATCAGAAGCAGAATTCATAGAATTTTACTGATCTTATCAAGTCTCCATAGCATGTAAAAATGGAACAGAGTTCGATGATATACTGACTTTGTTTGGCAACTTCTGCCAAACAGTCTGCATGTTTGATCTTATTCCTCTGTGCTATATTTTATTTTTCTGTAGAAGAAAAAATGACCATCAAAAGCTAGACAAAAAAATAAAATCCCAGTATTATATATTGAATTCAATTTTGATTTTTTGTTTCTTTTTTGAAATTTTTGTTAGTTTTCTGCCAATGAGGTTTTATTTGAAGTTCAACCTTGGAGCTTCCTATCCTATATCTCTAGGATGAACTGAAAGCTAGCATAACTGATACAGTCACAGGTGCCAACATGGGAAAAGAAGGTTGTCTTAACAGGCATTCATGCCCCTCTATCCTCATGGCACTACTTCACTTTGTCCTGTGCCATATCAACTCATGCTCCCAAATAATACCTAAAGTCCAATCTGGACCTGAAGAAAACATGGGTTTCCCTTTATATCAGACTCAGTTTGGGACAACTGAGGCCATCTTTGATTTCTTACAAATCAAGTTCGATTAAAATACTTTACTTTGGCAACATGTCTTGAATCCATAGGGATACTACACTTCTAGCCTTCTTTTGAAGATACCTCTAAATTATGTAGGTAGACAGATATCAGTCTCTGTCACTACCCAAATGACTTTCAGTGGAAAGAAAAATGGCAAGGCATCTACTTCTTTCTTTCTGTAAAACTTTTAAAAGACATGTTTCCTTCTTCTGGTCCATACCTTGGAGAAATAAATAATTCTTGATTAAGTATTCCACTGAAAAGCTTTTGTCCTTCACATAGCTATGATTGTTTTCAAAATATACATTTTGATCTCATTATTTGTGTAAGGGATTTTCCCATGGCACATGAAGCAGCAGGTGTCCTTTGGCACTTCAAAATATTTCTTATGGCATATATCTCATTTATAACAGCATGGTTAGATTTTAGACATGTGGACCCTTTAGATTTGGAACAGTACCAAGGAAACCTACAAAAAATCTTGCATTCCCCTGAAGCATCTATTGCAAAGAAGAGGCAAAAATATATATGGCACCGACTTTTTCACACTTCAGTATATACTGAAGACAAAGTGAGAAAAGTGGTGGGCTTTATTTTTAAAATTATATGCAGCATTTGTGTAAACCAAATAATGAAATTAGAAGAGTGCAATTCAAGGCTAGGCAAAATAGCTGTGACCCACTGAAGGCTTTGTATTGTATCCATTGATGTCTTCTTCTTGCCAGGATGGTTATTCTCACTGTCACCACATTTCAGCTTTCCCTGTGGATAGTATCAGCATTTGAAATTACATTTCATGAAACTTAAATTCTGGAGGATATGAACATGTCTTATGTGCAGAAAGAGACAAGACTTCTCAAGAGCTTTACCATACTAACTCATATCATAAACATCATTTACAATTGGTTTCACTTTCTCAAGGTCACTGTAACAAAGTACCCAAAACTAGGGGACTTAAAAATAAAAACTCATTGTCTCACAGGTTTGGAGCCTAAAATCGCAAAGCCAAGTATGTTAGTGCCATTCTCTCTGATACTCAAGGGGAAATCTACTTTTACTCTGATACTCAAGGGAAATGTCCTTTTAGCAACTGTGGTTCCAGGCAATACATGTTCCTCAGCTTGAAGACGCCCATTGCTTTATTTGTATGGCTGGCTTCTCACATGCCTTTGAGGCATCTTCCCTTCTGTGTATCTGTGTCTCTGTCCAAAAGTCCCCTTTTCATAAAAATACAATGGATGTCACTGGATTAGTATTCACAGTAACTACCACGTTAACTTGGTTACTTCTGTAAAGACATACTATTCAACTAAGACAACATCCAGAGTTGGAAATTACACACTTTCTTTTTCAGTGGGGAACTTGGCACAATCTAAAGAGGGCTGTACTGCGTTCGTTCCATGAATTCCTTCATTTCAGAGAGCAGGTCATCATCACTGTTGTCATCTGAGTCAAAACATATTTGCTGGAATGCACTTTGGGAAATGCTAGATAGAGCGTGTGGACTGCAAGGTCACCTATGGACAAAATCATAAACCATTATGTTCCCGCTGCACTCCTGCGGCCGGTATGTCTGGCTCTTCAAGGCTGATGTCATTGAGCCTGACCCCTAGACACTCCATGCTCTGCATCCAGCTCTGACTCACAGGCAAATATCTTGGATGTTTCATCATGAAATATAATCGCCACTGCATGCTTCTTCGTCTCTGGAGGCAGTCTGGTTATATTTTTGATGTTGTGCAGTTCAGTTGCCTGCACTCTTTCCTGCCGCGACTCACAGGATCCACAGCTACTCTGAAGTCGGGGTTTGGTGAGCCCAACAGAGAACCAAGTATGCAAAATTTAAATAAGTAAGAAAGTTTTCTCTGGGAAAACGTTTGTATAGATTCTTATTTCTCGTTTAAAATATGAGATTCCTTTTACGAAGAATCAGGGTCCTTTGTACTGCAAAAATATAAATATTAGTGGATTTGTGTTTTAATAGGTACATTCTTGATCTTTTGACTGGACAGAAAATCAAAGTGATTTTGTGCTTGCATCTGCCAATTAACACCAACTTCATCAAGTTTATTATAAAGCTGAATTGTTTGTTTTGTTTGTGTGGTGTGTGGAGAAAAGATTAATGTAAAAATTACAAAAAAAGAATTGCTCATTAAATATGTACAGATGAAGCCAAGGTTTGTAATAAATGAAACTACAAGTTAAAATGAGCATGTTAGGTTTAGGATTTTCTATTGGTTTTGATCATAAAATCTAACCATTCACACAGATCTTCAGGAGGTTGTAGAAACATATTAGACCATTGTTGGTTTTCCCAAGAGCCATCTCCTCTAGAGATGAATTGGCAATTAGAAATGCACACAATTTTATGATCAGTTCTTGTGTCTTAAAGGATTCTCTGTGCACTGGGCTGTTGAGAATACAGCCCCAACTCTGGGCTGGGAGCTCTAAGAAGCTACACAACGAAGCATTGTGAGATCATTTGGAATAGGTTTCTTTTCTATATTCCTCATTGTGTGTCATGTCCTAAAATACAGGGACAATTCATGCTACCCTTCATTACATTTGTGTTTTAAGAACGTGTAACAAAAAATAAAAGGGATTCAAGGTCCTAGTAAATGTAAGAATTAATAATGACAAATTTTAGTTTTCAATACTAATATGAAGTTTAATTGAATTATATGTGATGTGGATTCTTCATCAATTAAATGAAAATAGAATTTGAATTAAGTAGATTCTAGCTGAATATTCAGATTTAACTTACTAATTATCCATATAAATTATTGGCTAATAGCATGTTTAAACTAGAGAACAACCATCTTTAGCTGGTAGACAACGAATGCTATTTAGGATGGTCTGTGGGACTGCCATGGCAGTGTCATTCTGTGCACATTTGTTGAATTGTTAACAATACCCTAAGCAAATTGCAGCACTGTTTTAGTTATATTTAGCTAATATTTCCCTAGTTTCCACAATGTGCCAATATGAGAGCTCACATTTATTGTCTAACATATTCTACTGAATTTGAACATTTATAGTTTCAAATAGACCTCCAAGAAACAGAAACTACACATTTTTCTTATAATAGAATTATTAATGCAAACTCCAGAAATTAGGAAAAGACATGAAAAGAAAAGATCATCCTTAATCACATCTTGAAATAAATACTCAAAATGTGTTACTTTACTGATGAACTATTTCCTATACATATGCTTTTAATGACTATATAGCATTGACATATTTTAAGCTTAATTTTGATTATCATGTAATAATTGCACCTGCAAATGGGACAAAATGTGATATTTCAAAACATGCATATAATGTACACTGTTTTAATCATGGTAATTAGCAGTTCCATTGTCTTTTCAATTCTTTGAGTGTTGGAGCTTTTCTCTTCCAGATGTTCAAAACTTACTGGTTACTGTGAACTGCAGTCTTCCAGCTAGGCTGTAGAACACCAAAATGACATATCTCTCCCACTTGTTTTCCTTGGGAATTGCTATCCTATGTGTTTAGAATGATGTTTTTGAGTTTCCACATGTGAGAGAAAACAGCATATGGTACTCACTATTGATTATTTCACTTAACATACTGTCTTCTAGTTCAATCTATGTTATTAAGGATGAGAAAAAAAAACTTTCCTAGATACATTTTAATGTAGGTAAAACAAAAACTATAGAAAACTTTATGTGAAGATTTTGAACTTTGTCCTCAAAAGACACATACAAAACTTATGTAATATTAAAACACTAAATATGTAACTATTATCACCAATATTTTACTTGTAGTATACTTACATAATTATTATTAGGTTAAACAGCCTATTTCATGGTTTTAAGTGACATTATTTCATATTTACATTTTATTTTTTAATTTTATTTTAAAGATGGTAAAATTAAACATAACAAAACAGATCATAAGACAACAATGTAAGAGACAAAGATTTCAAAGCAAGACAACAAGAAATTTTCACTGTCTATCATATTGTCTCTTGTTTTCTCCCAAATAGCTGTCTATATCTTCACATACAATGAATTCATACAAAACAAAATAGTATTAAACTGATCAGACCAGAGTAATGGAGGCATTTTAGGTCTTCAAAACCAGACCATAGGGAAGTCAACAATGGCTATCATAATGTCTCTTGTTCTATGCAAAATAGCTTTCCATACCTTCATGTATGTTGAAATTAAACACTACAAAACAGACTAAAATCACTCTGAACAAAGAATAATAGTATGGCTGGATTTCACAGCATGATGCTATGGAATCAGCAATGGATAACATTATGTCTCTTTTTCTTCAAAGTAGCTGTTCAATTCATCATGTATTATATAATCAATTCTCATAAACTGTTTAGGAGACGTTCTATGGCTGCACGAGTTTCTACATGTATACCTACCCTTTCAGTATTACAGGGAAAACAAAACAACACAAGACAAAACAAAACAAATTCCTAGAAAAACATGAAGCAAAAAAGACAAATAAACAAAAACAGCAAAGTTCCCAGAACACTGACAATATAGGCCTTTAAAACAAGGCGGTATGAGCATAAGTAGGGTTGTCATTTAACATAATGATCTTCAAGAGTTTCTCAGATCACCATACAATAATATGCACAATTGTTCCAATCCTATGAATGTTAATTATTTTGTTCCAAGAACTTACAGAATTTGTAGCACAATCTTCTTAGCTATCCTAAGTGTGTTTATATAATTTTAGATATTTTTTCTTTTTCCTTCCTTTTTCTTTTTCCTCACTTTACCTGAGACATAATTTTTCCCCTTTAAGCAGATTCTTATACTTTCAGATTTTTTTGGTGTCTTATTTACCACAATTTCTTACACTAGGGAGAATATATGGCATTCACATGTGAGTTTGATTGATTTCACTTATGAGTATGGTCTCGAGTTGCATCCATTTGCCTATAAATATCTCAATGTGATCATTCTTTATAGTTGATTAGTACTCCATTGTAAAAAAGTACCACAATTTTTTTTATCCATTCCTCAGTTGATGGGAATTTAGGTTGTCTCCAAGATCTGGCTATTACAAATTGTGCTGCTATAAACATAGGTGCACATATATCACTATTGTATGATGTTTTCAGTTCTTCTGGGAGTATGCCTAGAAGTGGAATAGCTGGGTCTAATGGGACTTCCAATCCCAGCTTTTTGAGGAATCTCCAGACTGACCTCCACATTGGTTGCACCAGTCTACACTCCCACCAACAGAGCAGAAGAATACCTCTTCTCTGCAGCCTCTCCAGCATTTGTTGTTGGTAGTTTTCTTTTTCTTTTTTTATTGGTACCAGGGATCAAACATATGACCACTTGCTTGCAAGGCAGGCACTTATGCCACTGAGCTAAATCCTCAGCCCTGTTGGTAGTTTTCTTTATCTTGGCCATTCATTCTGGAGTGAGATGGAACCTCAGTGCTGTTTTAATTTACATTTCTCTATTGCCCAATAATGCTGAACATTTTTTCATGTATTTATTTACCATTTGTATTTCTTCATCTGAGAACCGTGCATTTATCTCAGATGCCCATTTTTGGAATGGATCTTTGAATTTTGGGGATCTGATTTTTTAAAATTATTTATATGTTCTAGATAGAAGTCCTTTGTCAGGGACAATTCTCTAAGATTTTTTCCCAATTTGTGGGTTTTCTTTTCAGTATGCTGGAGATTTCTTTCAACATGCAAAAGCTATTTAATAGGACATGATCACAGTTACTGATTTTGTGAAGTATTTCGCATGCAGTTTGATTCTTGTTCATGAATTCTCTATCTACCCCTATTTCTTCAAGTTCTTTTTTTTTTTTTTTACCAATTTTGCTTTCCAAAACATTTAGTGTTTCTGTTTTAATATTTAGATCTTTGATTCATTTAGGATTTAGTTTAGGACATGGTGATCGGCATGGGTCTAGTTTTAGTTTTTGGCGTGTGGAGAGCCATGTTTTCTAGTATCATTTATTGAAGAGACTGTCTTTCTTCCAGTGGACGTGTTTGGTCCCTTTATCAAAGATAATAGTGGCTGAGTGTGTTTGTAGTTGTAGTTGTATCTTCCAATCTATTCCATTGATCTTCAGGTCTGTTTTTATTACAGTAAAAATGTTCATCATCACTGGTCATTAGAGAAATGCAAATTAAAACCACACTGAGATTCCATCTCACTCCAGAAAGAATGGCCAGGTTCAACAAAACTACAAACTACAAATGCTGGAGAGGCTGTGGGGAGAAAAGAACTTTTCTGCACTGTTGTTGGGAGTGTAGACTCGTGCAACCACTGTGAAGGTCAATCTGGAAATTCCTCAAAAAGCTGGGGATGGAGGTCCCATTTGACCCAGCTATTCCACTCAGGCATATTCCCAGAAGATCTGAAAATGTCTTACCACAGTGATATATGTGCACCCATGTTTATAGCGGCACAATTTGTAATAGCCAGATCTTGGAAACAACCTAAGTGCCCATCAACTGAGGAATGGATAAAAAATTGTGGTACTTTTATACAATGGAGTACTACTCAGCTATAAAGAATGATCACATTGAGATATTTATAAATAAATGGATGCATGTTGAATCTATACTCGTAAGTGAAATAAATCAAACTCACTTGTGTAAATACCGTATAGTCTCCCTAGTGCAAGAAACTGTAAGAGTACAGAAGATTTTATGGAAATCATGGTTTGCCATTATGCTGCTTTGATGTCTTATGTTGTCATACATTTTTTGGAATGGTTTTATTCTGTTTTGTTTGATCTTAATATATGTGATCATATGAATAGTTACTTTGAAGACAAGACAATATGGCAGCCATTGTTGATTTAATATCATCTTGCTCTGAAATCCTACCATGCTCTTGTTTTTCTATTACCATTGGTTCTATCACATTGTATCTTATTGGATTTTAATATGTATGATGATAAAAAAAAGTTTTTGTGGAAAATGAGAAAATATAGCCACCATTGTTCATCTTCAGTTATTTGGTTCAGAATGCCTTGCAATACTTCCATTTTACGTTGTTATGTTTGACATTGTGTGTAAAGCTAAGCTCAGCTATTTCAAAGAAAAATACATTATGATAGCTTCTGTTAATATCCAATTGTCTCGTTGTGAAGTGCTGTGCTGCTTACATTGTTCTGTTCTGATCTGCTTAAATCTGTCTTCTTTTGTTTTATTCTCTTTAAAATAAAAAAATTCCTTCCCTTAAGATTTAAAATCAACTCTATTAGGACATTTCAAATGCAGATTACATTATTATTAACTAAAGTCAACATATTGTAAATTAGATTCGCTGGAATGTATTTATCTTGTCTAAGTGAAACTTGGGATCTTTTGGCTAGACTTTCTCAAAGCCCACCAGCCACAGTTCTGCCCCTATGTGTGTGACTTTTTAGCTTCCCTGAGAAATAAATCATGCAACTTTTGTCTTACTGTACACAATTCATTTCACTTAGCAAAAAGTCCTCTAGATTCATTTATCTTGTTGCAAATATCAAGATTTTTTTCTTTGTAAAGTTTGGATAATATTCTTCTCTGTCTCTGTGTGTTGCATTTTCCATATGAATTTATCCATCAATGGACACTTAGGCTGAGTATTTGTCTAAGCTATTTTGAATAGTGATGGAATAAAAATCAGAGAGCAGGTACTGCTATCATTCTTTGGATATGCAGTATACCTAGCCATTGCTGGACCAGATTATACATGTATTTTTTTTTTTGGTGAATGTGTATATTATTTTCTATAATTGTTGTACAAATTATGTACTCACTAACAGCTTTGATGTGTTCTTTGCTGCCATATCTTTAATGTTATTATTGCAATCTAACACATCTTTTTGTTCTTCCAAATAGCCATTGTAACATGTAACATCCTTGTGGTTTTATTTGTACTTCCCTGGTTATTGGTGATGTTCAGCATTTGTCCATAAACCTGAGCCACTTGCATGAGTTCTTTTGAGATGTGTCTGTTCAAGTCCTTTACTCATTTTTGAATTATAATTATTTCATTCTTGATCTTATTCTTTTGGAGTTGAGGTTTTTTTTCCTTGAGTATGAGCTTTTTAGTTTGATTCAGTCCTATTTGTCTATGTTTTCTTCTTGTAGCTTTACACTTTTAGGTCACTTAAGACTGCTACCAAAGTTAATCTTTCTGTATAGTATAAAAGAAAAATGCAGTTTCATCCTTATGCATGTGGATGTTTAGTTTTTCCAGTATCATTTACTGAAGAGACTACCTTTTCTTCATTGTGAATTCTCAGTCCCTATGTCAAGACTCAAATGGCATGTATTTAGTTTATTTCTGGATTTTGAATTTATTACATTGTTTTTTTTTGCCAGTACAATGCAGTTTGGATTACTATAGTTTTATAATATGTTTTGAGAGCAGGATCAGATTTTTCCAACTTTGTTATTTTTGCTCAAGATTACTTTGACTTATTGTGGTCTTTTGTAGTTCTATACTAGTTTTAGCATTATTTTTCTATTAGTGTGAAAAGTTACATTGGAATTTTGGTAAAAATTGTTTTGAATCTGATTGTTTCTATAGCAAGGATATTTTAACAATAATAATGCTTTAGTCAACAAAGCACATATATCTTTTACTTATTTGTATTGTTAAATTTATTCAATAACATTTTCATAGTTTTCAATACACAAATATTTCTATATTTTGCCCCCTTGGTTAAATTTACTTCTAAGTATTTATATGTTATTTTAAATAGGATATTTTTAAAATTCATTTTTGGATTTTTTGGGGTGTCCAGAAATATTACTGACTTTTTAAGGTTGATTTTGTAACCTGAAAATTTATTAATTTATAAAATTTGTTTCTTAAGTTGTTCAATGGTCATAACAGCTCTTTAGTGCAGCTATTTGGATTTTCTAAGACCATGTCATGAGCAACTAGAGACAAATTCACTGTTTTGTATTCTATGTGGGTCTTGGTACTTCTGTTTCTTGCCTGATTTTTGTAGCTAGGTGCTCAGTTACTATGTGGAATAGAATCATCAGCAGGGAGCATCCTTGTCTTGTTTCTGGTTTTAGAAGTAAAGCTTTTACATTTCCTCATTAAGAATTACGTTGTGTTTGTTAAACAACATCATTATTGTGTTGAGGCGTATTCCCTCAGTACCTATGTTTTGTTTTTTTTTTTCAGAAAACTTCCCAAAAGATGAGAAAGAAATAGAAATATAGATCCAGGAAACCCTGCAAGGACTTAATCATATACATCAAATAAGACTGATACTAAAATCTAATTGTCATAAACTAAGGACAAAGACAGAATTTTGAAAGTTATAATGAACAAAATAACTTGTCTCATACAGGGAGACCTTTGTATGATTACTGGTGGATTTTTTTTTTTCAACAGAAACCTTGCAAATGTCAATTTACCTGGTAAATTCCTTGGAATTAAAATGTTTTTGTTTAATAAACAAAAGATAAATGATTGATGTATTTGTTTCAAAATGGCTTTATGCATAGATTAAACCCCATATTTTACAGATAACTTTTTATAGTAGAATATTACCAAAGATAGACTAAGCAGAAAAATATAACTTAAAGTATTCACAATTATTTGATAATAATAGCTTAGTGAGACCAAAGAGAAGTTCATGTTGTAGTATTTGATCATATGCTGAAATCTGTTTCACTTTCTGGAATAAAACAAGGAATAAAACAAATTGTAGTGCCCCCTAGAAATCAATGTAAAATTCTCTTTAGAGTTTGAATAAAGGGAAGATAGGAAAGAATTATCTACATTCAGTGCTACTTTTTTTATTGTAAATTTTGTCAAATTCATTTGTCTTACTATTTTTACTGTTCAGTCAATGCTTATCAAACACTAGACAATGTGTTACTTTGTGGCAACTATTTTTCTAGTAGGAAAGCACTTTAAGGGATATAATAAAAAATTTCTGTCTACCATGCAAAATTCTTTGGAGTCATCACTCTTTTTAATAGGCTATTGACTTAACATAGGTTACATGGACAGTAAAAGTGGTTCTCAGGTTTATAAGGAAATTCAAAACAATGGTATATAGTTCATTATTTACTCATTGGTTACCCAATAACTCTATAGTCTTAAGATAATTAATTAGCTATCACATCTTACTTAGGAAATAGATGCTATCAGATATGATAAATAAACATGTGTCAGTGTTAATGAAAAATTATTATATTTTTAGTAATACAAAAGTATTAATATACACGGTGTGCCTAATATGGATGCTGGTTTCAAATGTTAAGTAGTATAATTATCTGACCTTTTATATTATCATTCATATGATAGTATCTTTCATATGACAGTGTATCATAACAGTTAAGTATATGGGATGGTAAATCAACACTGCTTTATTTACTAGCTCTTCAATATATATGTTTTCATAACTTCTGCTTTAGTTCAGTTTCTCCATCAATAAAATGGGAACAATAGCAGTTCTTGGAAAACTATAGATTACTGCTCAATACCAATGTATTTTATTATTTTTTATTAGAATAAAACCTGTGAACACATACACTAAAATACAAATCAAATTTGCCTTATATGAGATTTTATATAAACAACATATATATGATAGGCATAGGATAGATATATATGATATATATATCACACATATATGATACATAATTGGAAGTAGGGAGGAATTCAAATAATTCCCTAAATTACCTACTCTGCTGCTTCAAGAGCAATATATACTAATTTATTTAATTTTTACTACTAATTCCTTAGTTCATTAAAAAATTGTTGTGCTATTATATTTCTTTGTTTAAAGAAAGGATCCTTTTAATGTATGTCTTGCACTCTATTTTGGAAATGAAGTGTATTAAATACTCATCTTATTATTTTGTTATGAGACTTTGTTTTATTTTCAAGTAAAAATTTAGGCCACAATTTGGTAGAATTTTCCATATATACAGGATAGTCTTGGGGTAGTTTTTCTCCTGTTTCTTACACCATTGCTACTTCTTTCTATTAGTTCCTTTTCGTTTGCAAAATATCTGTAATAGGCAAAGAGAGACAGATCTTGGGGTTTCCTAAATGTGAAAAAAATGACCATGGATTATATTTCCCTTTTCCTTGTACCATATTTCCTCCTGTGATGTAGGCTTTATAAATTAATAACATGACTGATTTTTTTTAATCTAATAGTATGTTTCACTGAAATTACATAAAACATCCTTTTGATTTTTTTGACTCATTTGAAACAGTTTTGGGCTCCAGATACATTCACTTATTATTTGAAATAACTTTCCTACCAAAGAATGTCCTGATGACAGTTTTCATCTGACTATCGCTTACAGATTAAGGGATTTAATATGAGAGTTATCATAGTGTAGAACACAGAAACTGTCTTATCATTCAGTAAATTAACTGCTGGTCACACATACACAAAGATGCAGGGGACAAAGTATAAGACAATCACTATGATATGAGAAGCACATGTGGAGAGAGCTTTGCTCTTTTCCTCCAACCTGTGGGTCCTGAGGGAGTGCAGGATGATGACATAAGAGACCAACAACAGAAAGAATTTCAATAGACAAGTGAAACCACTGTTAGCAACACCAAATAGTCCCAGGTTGTATCAGTGCAGGCTATGTTATGCATAAAGTGATCTATGACATTTAGACCATGGAAGGTCAAGTTGAAGATAGAAAGGATCTGTATGGCTTCATGGGAAAAGCCTCCCACCCATGACACTGTCATTAGCTGGTGGCACACTCTCCAGTTCATGATGATTATGTAGTGTAAGGGCTTGAGTTGGCCACAAAGATCATAGGCCATCACAGTAAGCAGGATGACCTCAGTACCTCCAAAGGAATATCCTCCAAAAATCTGGGCCATGCATCCATTGAATAGGATGACCTTCTTTTTGTAGAGTGAATCTAAAACCAGTTTAAGAGTACTGACAGAGAAGTGGCAGGTATCAATGAAAGAGAAATAGGCCAAAAGAAGTACATAGGGGACCCCGATATTGGGCTGCCAGTGATAGTGACAACAATGAGCACATTTTCTGCCATTGTGATGATGTATCTGGTTGAAAACACAGCAAATATGATTTTCTGCATCTTTGGATTCTCCATAAGCGCCAGTAGAATAAGCTCTATCACACTCTTCTTGTTCTTCATTTATTTTCTATGACGGTTTCCAAATTACCTAAAAAATTAATGCAACCAGGAATCAATTGATTAAATTTCTTCATTTTAATAAGTAATCAATGTCTGTATTCCATCAGGCTATGAATTCCTTTTTTCTTTTTTTGAGATATGGTATTACATATTTCAAGTTGGTCTAGAATTGACTATAGCCCAGGCCAGTCTTAACTCATGGTGATATTCCTACCTCAGCCTCCTAAGTGCTGGGATTACAGGTGTGCATCATAAACTGTGAATTCTTTGGAGGTTTTTCTTTGAGTTGGAAAGAAGAGTGTGGATTTCTAAGCCTGGAAAGAGGGTAAATGCAGAGGTCATGAATGCCAAAATTTTTGTCTGTCTCTTTAAATATGCAGCACCTTGAGAAGTAACAGATAATGTGAATGGAAAGAGGAACTCAAAGAAGCAAAATCTTGGATATTGTCCTAGCAAAGTTTTTGTGTGCCTGAGTGAGGGGATTTGAAGTTTAGTTGGTGAGCAGAAGATGGAAACTGCAGTTCGGCTATTTGGAGTATCTGACATCAGTAAAAGTACAATGATGATGGAAATATAAAGTCTATAACAATTTATTTTGCTTATTATTAAATTTAATGACAAGTGCTAATACTTTTATGTTACTGAGTGCTATGTGCATGGTATAGTGCCCAGTTATCTGCATGCAAGATCCTATTCAACACTTACAATAGTCTTTGTGGTTAGTATTATTTAATATATCTTGCAAATGAGCCAGAGATTAAATGTTACTAGACCCAATAACCAAGAAAACATTATGTAACACTACTAAATGCTTACTGTATTTTCTCAAAGACATCTCTTGATTTACTTCTCATTGCAACATTAGGAGATGGTTGCTATCATAATTTTTATATTGATTTCATACATTAGAAAGTAGATGTTCTGAAATTCACAATTCTGTACAATTGAAGCAGGTAATCAAGGGTGGAGACAAGATTAATTCAAAGCTCATCTTATCATATTAAGTTTCAAATTCTCACCTTATCCCCCATGTTGTTATAATATATAATATTTAACTAGTAATTTTAGTATGATCAGAAAAATTATAATTACTTTAATGCTCCTTCAGAGGCAAATTTGTATGTAACATTTTCATTAATGTGCATGTATACACGTAATGACATCCTGGGCATCCAAATTTTAAGAAAAATGTGGTTTGTGTTCAGAAAATAACCTCCTGTATTTGTCCCTCTCATAGTCTCATTTATCCTTTTTCTGAGACCATTCAAACACTCAGGTTCCCAGATTCTATTTCACAGTAGTCATAAATACGGTGTTTTTAGGATCCAAAAACTGCATTTTTGAAATCCTTGTTTTTTATACTTCAAATTTCTTTTATCTGGGCAAGTTACATCATTGTTTCATCTACAATGTGTAAATAAATGTACATCTTACAAAGTTTATGAAAATCAGGAGAAAAGTTATATATGAAAACATTCCCCACAAGAAGGTAGACACATATAAGACTTACATCAGTTTTTATTGTAGCTATCCCTAAGACATAGAAAGAACTGACTGTAGAGTGATGATAGAGAAATATTTAAGCCTCCAATATGATTAAAAAGAATCATCTTCCACATCACTCCTGAGGAAGTCACAGAAACTCCTTTTATCAAAGTTACAAAGCTATAGTCAAGCGGTGCAAGCTGAAGGCCTGCACAGAGAACTCCACCTAGCTGTAGCCTCAGCACCTTGTGCAAAACCTGGTAGGCCCTACTCAGCATCAAAAAACAGACAGGGAGATTTGATACATCTTCAAGAGGAAGAAATAATAATCTTAAATACATATGTACCAAATATGGGAGCACACAGGTACATAAAACAAATATTAACAGAAATTAAACAATCAAGTAAGCAAAAACACACATATATATTGTGAGACCATAACACCCCATTGACACATAGACAGACCAACTAGACAGAATTTCAGCAAAGAAATAACAGAACTGAATCAAACTTGTGAACAAATGGACTTAGCAGAAGTGTGCAGAGTGTTCTATCCAACAACATGTGTATATATTCTTCTCATCTTCACATGGGACAATCTCTAAAATAGGCCATATACTAGCCCATAAAACATGCTTCAATAAATGGAAAAAATCAAAAATATCCAATCATATTATCTGATCATAGTGCCATGAAACTGGAAATTATGTCAAAAAATGCAAAAACTCTGCAAACACATTGAAATTAAATAATATACTTCTGAACAATTACTGTCATACATAAAATTAGAGAAAAAATTAAACTATCGATAAGCAAACAAAAATGTAAATGCATCTTAGTGGAACCTGTGGGATGCAATAAAAACAGTCTTCAGAGGGAAGTTTACTGTACTGAATTCCCACATAAGGAAAACACAATGAACATAAATAAATAGAACTTTACCAACAAAAAAAGCACAAGTCCTGATAGATTCACAGATGAATTCTATAAGAAATTCAAGGCAGACTTAATGCCAACACTCTTCAAACTCTTCAGTGAAATTGAAAGAGAGGCAATTCTTTCTAACTCATTCCTAGAAGCAAGTGTCACCTTAATACCAAAACCAGAGAAAGACTCAACCAAAAAGGAGAACTATAGACCAATCTCACTAACGAATATTGATGCAAAAATCCTCAATAAAATACTGGCAAACAGAATGCAACAAGTCATCAAGAAGATCCTACACAATGACCAAGTGAGATTCATCCCAAGAATGTAGGGATGGTTCAACATACACAAATCAATAAGTGTAATAAATCATACCTATTATAGAGACAAAGATAAAAATCACATGATCATTTAAATAGATAAAGAAAAAGTTTTTGTTAAATCCACACTCATTCATGATAGAACCCTATGGGAAATCATAATAAATGGTCTTTACCTCATTCTGATAAAAGCCATCTATGACAAACCAATAATCAGCATCATATTAAATCGTCAAAAACTGAACTCTTTCACTCTAACATCAGGAAGAAGACAAGTCTGTCCACTATCATGACTCTTATTTAATGTAGCCAGAGAAATATTAACCAGAGAAATTAGACAAGAGAGAAATAAAAGAAATAATGATAGGAAATGAGGAAGATAAACTATCATTATTTGCAAATGACATGATACTCTACATAAAAGACACCCAAAACTCCATTGAAAAGCTTCTAGATGTAATAACTGAATTCAGTAATGCAGCTGGATACAAAGTCATCACTCAAAAATCAATAGCATTCCTGTACACAAACAACAAACTCACTGAGAGGTAAATTAGAGAAACCACATGATCCACAGTAGTATCCAAAAAAACTAAATACTTAGGAATCAATCTAACGAAGGAAGTGAAAGAGCTATTCACTCTAAATTACAATACTCTAAAACAAGAAATCAAAGAGGATCTCAGAAAATAGAACAACATTCCTTGTTAATGGATAGGAAGAACAAACATTGTGAAAATAGTCATTCTCCCAAATTGGAAAACAGATTAAATGCAATGTGAATTAAAATACCATTAGCACACTTCACAGATCTAGAGAAATCATTCCTAAAATTCTTTGGGAACCTGAAGAAACCTAAAATAGCAAAGACAATTTTGGACAACAAAGGCAAAGCAGAAAGGCATCACAATCCCTGACTTGAAGTTATACTACAAAGCTACTGTAATAAAATCAACATGATACTGGAATAAAAACAGACATGAAGATCAATGGAATAGATTAAAATATACAACCACAGCTACAAATACACTCGGCCACCTTATTTTTGACAAAGGGGCCAAACATGTTCGCTGTAAGAAGCATAGCCTCTTTAATAAGTGGGGCTGGAAAAACTGGCTTTCCATACACCAAGAACTAAAACTCGACCCACACCCATAACCATGCACTAAACTAAAGTCAAAATGGATCAAAGATCTAAATATCACAACAGAAACACTAAATCTATTGGAAGACAAAGTAGGTTAAAAATCTTGAAGATGGGTGTCAGCAGAGAATTCATGAACAAAAATCAAACTGCATGGGTAATAATTCTCAGAATCAACAACTGGGATCTCATCTTATTAAAAAATTTTTGCATATCAAAAGAAATCTTGAACAGTGTGAAAAGAAAGCCCAAGAATTAGGAAAGAAATCTTAGCCAACTGTCCCTTAGACAGAGGACTTCTATTTAGAACTTATAAGGAATTTTTAAAAATCACGTCCCCAAAATTCAAAGACCCAATCCACAAATGGGTATCTGAGATGAATACATACTTCTCAGATGAAATAAAAATGACAAATAAATAAATAAATAAATGAAAAAATGTTCAACATCATTGGTTATTAGCAAAATGCAAATTAAAACCACACTGAGATTCCATTTCAATCCAAGAAGAATGGCCATGATCAAGAAAGCTACCAATATCAAATGCTGGAGAGGCTGTAGGGAAAAAGAAACACTTTTGCACTGTTGGAGTGTACAGTGATGCAATCACTGTGGAAATCATGTGGAGTTTACTTAAAAGGCTGGGATTGGAGATCCCATTTGATCTAGCTATTCCACTCTGGGCATACTACCAGAAAAGCTGAAAATATCATATCACAGTGATACATGTGCACTGATATTTATAGCAGCACAATTTGTAATAGCTAAATCTTGGAAACTACCCAAATGCCCATCAACTGAGGAATGGATAAAAAAGACATGGTATTTTTATACAATGGACTACTCAGCTATAAAGACCAAATTGAGGATTTTATATGTAAATGTATGCCAATTGAGCCCATACTCACAAGTTAAATAAACCAAACTCACATGTGTAAACACCATACAGTGTCCCTAGTGTAAGAAACTGAAAGAGTAAAAAGATACAAAATCTTTAATAAATATTGTGAAAGGGTAAGAAACTGCTCAAAGAGGAAAAAGTAACTCAGAAAAAAGAGAAAAGAAGGAAGATAAAATAAGTTATAAATTCACACACATATATATATATATATGTATATACATATATTTAAGATTACTAAGATGATTGTAGCATTAATTCTTGGAAAAAAATAGATAACATCCATAGGATTAGATCAATTTTACATGACTTTCTGGTAATTTAAATAATTACAAAGATAACTCTGCAAAACAACAAAAATTGTTATGTTCCTACCACCTTGTTTTCAAAGTCTACATTGTTACTGTTTGGGGCTCTTACATATAGTTATTTATTTGTAGTTTTTTTTTCCTCTAATACAGAATGGATAGATGTATATAGGCTTATATATGCCTAAAGAATTTACAAGAATTGTTTTTAGCATGTATGATAGTATGAACTATATTGAAGAAAATGAGCCATTAATGATTTCTCATCATTTTGATTTAAAATCAAATAATGCTTTTTTCTTGGTTTTGATTGATTTTAGTTTTCAATCATTTGATTCCAATGTGTATGAAGATATGGACAGCTATTTTGAAGAAAACGAGAGATTACGGCAGCCATTATTGATTTCCTAGTGTCTGGTCTTGAAAACTCTTCAGGCTCTCATTCTTGTGTTTTGATTGCTTTTATACTATTTTGACATGTATTAATCTATCCTGTGTGAAAGTATGGACAACCGATTTGAAGAAAACAAGAGACATTATGCTAGCCACTGTTGATTTCCTGCTGTCTTTTTCTAAAATCCTGTGTTATTTGCATTGTTTTACTCTCCTTTATTTTGTTGTTTTGTTCTCTTTAAAATAAAATAAAAAATAAAAGAGAAGAAAAGTAATAAAGAAATTAAAGAGAGGAGTCAAATTAGCATTTTAGCAGATGACATTTCACTCTATGTAGAAGATCCTAAAAGCGCCACCAAAATACTTGTAGATTTAATAATCAGCTTTAGTAAAGAAGTTGGATATAAAACAAACACTCAAAAATCAGTAGCATTCCTGTACACAAATAAGAAATTCACTGGGAAGGAAATTAAGAAACAACTTCGACAATATCATTCTAAAAACTGAAATACTTAGGAAGCAATTTAATGAAGATAAAGCACCTCTACATTGAACACTATTGTACTCTAAAAAAACAGATGAATAGGATATTAGAAAAAGGAAAGATATTCCTTGCTCTTGGGTAGGAAGAACTAATATAGTGGGATGACCACACTTTCAAAAGTATTATACAGGTTTAATGCATTCCCAATCAAAATACTTTTTAGCTTACTTTACAGCACCAGGGAAAACATTCATAAAATTCCTTTCAGTGCGTAATAGACCTAGAAAGGTAAAGATAATTCTAGACAACAAAGGCAAAGCAAGGCAAGGGGAATCAATGCCTGACTTAAAGTTACCCTGTAAAGCAAGTATGACAAAAATAGCATGATACTGGCAAAATAATAGACACAAGGATCAATGGAACAGATCAGAAGATGCAGAAACAATTCTAGACATACTCAGCCACTTTGTCTTTGACATAGCAGCCAAATACATTCACTAACAGAAAGCCTTTTGATAAATGGTGCTGGAAAAACTGGCTTTCCATATGCCAAAGACTAAAACTAGAGCTATGTCTATCATGATATTCTAAACGAAAATAAAAATGCATTGAAGATCTTAATATTAAAATAGAAACACTAACTCAGCTTGGAGAGAGAATACGTAGAACTCTTGAAAACATTAATATAGGAAAAGACTTCATAACAAAAAACTGATCACTCAGAAATTATTACAAAAAATCAACAGCTGGGATCTCATCTTGTTGAAAACTGGGCAAAAGAAACCATGAAGAGAGTACAAAGACAACTCAAATTTGGAAAGAAAATTTGCAGTTGTTTCTTAGACAAGAGACTAGAATGTTTAAAGAATTGAAAAAAAAAAAAAGACTACTCAGATTTAATGACCCAATCCAAAAATGGGTATCTGAGACAAATTCATACTTTTAGATTAAGAAATACAAATGGGAAATAAATATATAAGAAATGTTCAACATGACCAGTCATTTGAAAGATATAAATTAAAACAATGCTGAGATTGCATCTCATTCCAGGAAGAATGTAAATTATCAAGAAATCAATGAATAATAAATGTTGGTGGGGTTTTGGGGAAAAGTAACTCTTTTCTGCTGCTGGTGCAACCACAGTGGAAATCAGTGTGGAGATTCCTCAAAAATCTAGGGTCTGAGGTCTTTTTTGACACAGCTATTCCCTTTGTGGGTATCTTCCCAAACAATAAAAAGTATCATAGCACGGTGATATATGCCCACCCAAGTAAATAGTGACACAGTTTGCAATAGCTAAATCTTTGAAAAAATCCAATTGCCCATCAAACAATGAATGGATATAAAGATGTGGTTTTTTTTAATACAATGGAGTAATGGAGTACTACTCAGTCATTAAGAATTAAAAACTTGAGACATTTCTAGGTATATGGATGGGCCATTTGTGGAATTAGTAGCAAATAGGCTTGGTGTGAGACTTACATATTTATATTTGATCTGTATTTAATATTATACACCAGAGTTTACTCATAGCACTTTTCATTTCTGAATTTCTCAGGGTATATATTAAAGGATTCAGCATGGGAGTAATAACTGTGAAAACCACACTTACAGATTTATCAATGGGAAAGGTAGAAAGAGGTCTAACATAAACAAAAATACAGGGAACAAAAAAAAGCACAACCACTGTGATGTGGGAGCTGCAGGTAGAAAAGGCTTTTTTCCACCCTTCCTGACTGTGAGTTTTAAGGGAGTTTAGGATGAAGCCATAGGAGATAAGCAAGAGGGTAAAGACCACCATGCAGATGGCTCCACCATTAGCAATCACAGTGAGGCCAATAAAATAGGTGTCAGTGCATGCAAGCTCCAGCAATGGGTACATGTCACAGATGAAATGATCAATGACATTGGGACCACAGAAAGGGAGACTTGACATCAGCATAAGTTGAACTGCAGAGTGCACAAAACCTCCAGTCCAGGTTACCATCAGTAGAAGGATGCAAACCCACCGATTCATGATGGTCAAATAGTGTAGAGGCTTACAGATGGCCACATAGCGGTCAAAGGCCATCACTACCAGAAGGAAGACCTCAGCACCACCAAACAGGTGCTCTACAAAGAGTTGGCCCATGCAGGCTGGGAAGGAGATGGTCTTTCTGTCACTGAGCAGGTCTATAAGCAACTTGGGTGAGATGGCAGTGGAATAAACAGCATCCATGATTGACAGATAGGCAAGGAAAAAGTACATTGGGGAACCCAAGGAGGGGCTGGCAAGGACAGTGACCATGATGAGCAGATTGCCCAACACTGTCACAGTGTAGATGAGTAAAAACAAGACAAATAATGCCCTTTGTACATTGGGATCCTGAGAAAGGCCCAGGAGGACAAATTCTGTGACATTGTTATTATGTGCCATTTAGACTTCTAGAAGGCTTGTTTCAGAGATGAGAGCTCAGGAGAATATGACCTGCCAGGAAAACATGAATAGTGTCATTAATCTATTCTATCATGCAGCATATCTTCCATCATTTTGTGTTCTACAGTAGTGAATACACAGAAAACCTTCAGTAAGTTGTTTTTGAATTCCTGTATCAAAAAACCAAGAAATGTTTTACTGGTGATTCTGTTTCTCCTCTTGTTAGTTTTTCCTCTATCATAAATGACAGTCTATAGGGAAGTATGGAGGAAAACCTGAAGGACTTTCCTTAAATAAACAGCAATCACCTCCACTTTGCCTAAACCTAGCCCTATTTCTATGTACAGAGCTGGCTAAGTTATTTCCCTTTCCCTTCAGTTGGCTCTGTGCTGTATAAATAGGGCTAACTGAAGTTCTTATGCATAATCTTTGAAGGTAGGAAACTGTCATTGTTTCCTCACCCCAGTGTCTTCCTAAACATGCTTGAGCTGGGATGGATGGCAGAGCCATTGTTCCATAGCTGCTGAAGCCATTCAGTCCTTGAGATAAAAAGCTATGGCTTCTCAGGGAAGAAAAGTTTGCACAACAAAAACTAAAATACCATCCCACAAGACACTAAATGCTACCTCAACTGTGTTATGTGGGTTGATTTGTCTCCATATCTTTCTCTCTGCATACTAGAGGTGCTTTCTGGCTTCCTAGCTAGCCCCACTCACAGTTCTCATGTAATTCCTGCTATTGACATAGTCACTTATCCTCTACTCACTTCCTTCTTCACAATTAATAAAATCCAGTATAAGCCCTGGGTTGAGGTCTTTGTTCTGATGAAATTTCATGATGGCTAGACTTAGGACCCCTTCATCCCCCATAATTATAAATATGTTTTAGTGTTTTTATTCTCACCATGGGTTGTGCTAGAAATGGTATATTAAAATTAACTGACTATAATTCCAATAACCTTTTCATGGGATTAGAAATATAAATTTATCAAATGATGAAAGGATGAAAAATAAATCTCTATAGAGTAGTAAAAAACTCAACACCTTTACATATTAACTCTTTGTTGTAAATAGGTCATGTCTTATAGAAATCAGCAGCAATGAACTTAGAAAGTGTTTCTGATGCCCTAAAATAGTCTCTGTAGTGTTGATAATAAATTCTAGATTATGAGATAATATACACTCAGTCATTTTTGTGTGAATATTTGTGTGAAATAACTTTACCATATGATCCGTGCCACAGTAAAGATACTTCCTCTTCTGGGATAGTCACCTGAATACTATTGCACCATACTACACATTAGATGATCAGTCTTTCACACGTCAAAAAAGTTTCAATATTTTTAATATCTTGATAAATCTCTAGGTAATAAGTTTTGAAATGTGTTAAATAACTGCCAAATTATTTAACATATTAATGTCTCTAGTGATTTCTTTATTTAAATATGACTTTTTACTTTCTACACCTATAATCTTGTCCATCTAATTTTTGTTGGTATCAAGTGCCTAGCAAATTGTTATTCTCTAACCTGACTTTCAGCAATTATATTTAACTTAACTGAAGTAACTCATGACTAGAAATGACAAAATTATCAACATCTGGCACTGTATTAGATTTTGAGGAGTCAGTATAAGCAAGGTTCTAAGAAATGATAAAAACAGAAAATAAAAAGTGAGGTAGAGAATAGTGTAATGTGGTGATAGATAAAAGACTTCCTATGCACTTAAATGCTTAACACAGAATTTCAATGTGCAGATTCCAAAAACTAGTCTACTGAAAAACAATAATTCATCCATACTACAATAAGGCACAGTGATTTTCTAAACATAACCACAAATATTTCAGAGCAGATCAAAAAATAAAGATTTTGAATTAGATAAGTTCAGAATTATTTCCACTCCAACTATGTACAATGCTCTTATTGCAGACCTATCATTTCTTACTCTGGACATTTGACTTTTTTCATATTTTAACAGCAAATAGTATTTTGAAAGTTTATTGCCATTAATTCAAAGCTGCCAGCCTATAGCAAGTGACAAATAATAGCTATGATTTCCATTCAGTGTCCACCTAAGCAAGATCCAAGATATCCTTGGAGAGAGCATAGCACAATCCTGAGCACAGTGGCTGCTGGCCTGTGATGCTTGTGTTACTATCCTAGTTTAGTTCACTTACTATCTAGGTAACATTTGCCAATGTAATAAATATTCCTATATCCCCATTCCATCATGTTAATGTGCGGATACCTGCAACATCTACCTTTTAAGGTTATTTTTTATAAGATGTTTAGAACACTATAGGGCATCTGATAAAATCTAAAACTTTATTATTCTTGTTTTTCAATGTTTCACTATAAGCATTAATTTGTGCCAGTTTAATCAGAATGATAGACATAGTCCAGAATATAAAGAATAGTATATTTATAATTATGAATCCTTTTTTGAATATAGATTAAAATTGCATATCTTAGATGTTTCCTATTTTATTGTATGTAAATACTAACGCTATTTACCTGTAATGTATTGTGGCTGGAAGCAAGAGAATTCCATGCACATGGACTTGGTAGGGGGAGAAGACATGAGCAGGAAAAGTCTGAGCTGCCTTCAGAAGCCACCTGTGAGGAATCTCTCACAACTCTCGTTCACAGAACTTTTCCCCCCTGAATCAGGTGATGTGCCACTGTTCAGTCTGTGGACAAAAATCCATGCCTGTTGAAGAGAAAAAAGGGTTTGTATAATACTTTCATTCTGTGAAAAATTTGTCCTCCTTAATTGTCAGTGTAAATTTTACCGGTCTATAACTATTAGTCAGTTATATCATCTACATGTTAAAAATAAGATATGTAAAGCATACGCTAGTCTACAGAGCATGTTGTTAACAAAACTGAAAGATATTGTATGAGTCATCTCTCAAACGGAACTTTTAAAATTTTTCTAGAAAAATTCTTAAGATAAATTTTCATTTTGGTCAAAGCATAATAATCATAGTAGCAAGTTTGTTGTATATGGTATGTAACAGTAGAAGACTTTAAACTCTCTAAATGACAGTAGGTGAGTTATTTCCTTGAGTGTGGATGTCTCTGTTCACACTTACTGATATATTTTCTGGAATGTTTTTAAGATTCACCCATAAAAACCTATATAAACATCCAGAACATAGATATTTATTCCATTATTTTCTAGGATATGTCATCTGATATGTAAATTTACGTTTTCTAATTCATATATATATACCTAAAAGAAATTTACTTCTTTGTTACCATATTATGAAACATATAATATCCTATGAATTTAGGTATTATTAGTTTATCTGTCATGTATGTAATGTATATCACTTGTCATTTGACAAAAAGCAAAATAAACACTTATTAAGTGTAATATTAACACCAAATGTATTTTGCATTCTCTAATTAATGCCTGTGTTTTGCCAGCTTTATTAGTCCAATTCAGATAATTACAATGAGAATATAAGATGTTGTTGCATTTCAGTATGTTGCAGGAATTTCCAGCTAGTGTATACATTGTCAGTTTTTTTTATGAGCTCACATCTTGTATCTTGTGCCACATTTGACAAATCAAGGTTTGTTTCACTGAGGATAACTGTAGATGTGTTGTGTAGCTCCATATGATCATAAAACAGATAAAAATATGAGGCTGATCTGTGCATTTAGAAATATTTCCAAGTGGTTATAACTTCCATACTTCAAAATATATTCTCATTACCTTTGCCTCTCAGTGAAATCTTAAATTATAAAAAGCAGATGTCTAAGATATAAAGACATTTAAATAACAACATTTACCATATAGAAGTAGTGGAATATTCTCACCTGCTAGAAGTATTTCTTGAGGGAAAAAGAAATATTCTAAGCCTCCATGACTTTGTAAATTTGATCTAACCAGTGAAAATCAACCTAGCCAAGTCCATTATTTTTTTTGGAAATAAATAAAACTTTTAATAATACTAAAATTAATTTTATAGAATTTTCTCAAATATGTTGAACAAAAGAAAATATTTTATTGGCAGATTTATGGCATTGTTAATTTGCCCACGTATTAAATTCTGTACCTAACAAAACAAAAGATTGACATACAACTTCATGTCATTTACAAACATATTAAGACATTTATATACAATGTTAATATTTATAGCACAAAGGTAGTTTACAATTTTTACCTGCTAAGAAACATCAATATGAGAAAAGAAAACTGTCGTGTGTTCAGTTGCGTAAAAGGCTGAAATTAGTGGAAATTCCCATGGCTAAATGCATCATTTGATGATCACATAAAGAAAAAAATTTGCAACATAAAAGTAGGCTGTGTGATTATTTTTCTCCTTTGAATCCTTGTTGCAAAAATAATAAAAATGTCATTTTCTTTGAGGGTTTCCAGTGATGTTCATGTGCCTGATTGACAAATCCTACACCGAATGAAGAAAATGTTGTGATTCTATGTTTCATACAGCCACAGTGGAAGTCTTCTCACAAGGAGAAGCAGAACTGCTCAGTCCTTCAGTCATTCAAGTGGCATTTTCCTAAGGTCTGTTTTCTTCCACAATAAAAACATGTCCCTATAACCTTTAAATTCACTTTAAGAATCTGAGCTATCCCACCAACTTCTAAAAATGATGATATAACAAGAAAGCAGAGGACATTGTATCAGCTTAACACATACTCCAAACTGGGGCAGAATTTGAGTATTCAGAAATCCCCTGGGTCATTCTAACAGGATTTATACTTGCAGATCCAGTCTATGATGTTTTTGCTTCATCACTATTTTTAATAGATCCATTTGTTAGGATATTTGGAACAGATTCAAGTGAAGTAATCTCCCTTGAAAATGTTTATTGCCATGTCTATTCCTAGAGGATAAAGACTTGGGTTTTGACAGGAAAGAGTATTTAACTGCAAGTGATATGAAAACCTTTAATGGGAAAAGATTCCAAATTATAAGATTAATAGACAATTAATTGAAATATTTAGGGAAGGAATATGCAAACCAGAATGAAACAGCCACAGATTCCTCACCAAGTCACAATTCAGCAAAAATATCCCTACTCTGAAACCCTGCAAATGTAACGAAACCCTGCATTACATTGAAAGTGGGTCTCTACTTTCAATGTTAATTATTCTAAAAGCCACTAATAAAACCTGAAAATCTGACAAGAACATTTAATAGTTGCTTTATTCTGAGGGAAAACAAATTAAATTAGAGGTTTTCCAGGAGGAACATCTTTTGAAAACAACCAGGATTTCTTGGCACAGCACAAAGCAGCTTACTCTTGATGTAGGAGTAGTAAAATTGAATACTATTCAAAGGAACTCAAACTCAGCTTGACTGATCTAAATTTTATTGAGTTAAAGTTAATTGTGAATTTTACTTTTCCAACATATCTACCTTTATTGCAGCACAATTCCCAGTAGCTAAGCTAACTTACAGCTAAGCTGCTATTGGCACAGCTATCCAGATGAATTGATAAAGAGAGGTGTATGAATATTCTTCAGTCACAAAAATGAATAAAATCATGCAACTTGAAAGAAAATAGATGCAACTGGAGGCCTTCATTCTAAGTGAAATAAGACAGACTCAAAACTCAAATACTGAATGCTTTCTTTAATATGTGACACCTAGAAAATAATTACTGATATTTTTTAAAAATAAAGATGACATAAGACTAGAAAGGAAGACTACACTGTACAGTTAGATCAGCTGAGTAGATGATTTGGTAGTGTGGGGAGACAGTGTAACAAATTTGCTCTTCCCTGGTAGACAGAGACCTGACCTGAACTGGGAGAGACTTGTGAAGTTGGAGGCAGCAATGAGAACAGGAGATACTGTTACACAGGCAGTGCCCTTATCCTCGCCCCCATCAGAGGTAGTGATTGGTGCATGAACTAGAGTGGCACTGAGCACATGGTTGTAAGCAGGAGCAGCCCTAAGTAAGAAGGATGGCCATTTTATTTAAAAGGGCTTAGAGCTTGAACTCCAGCAGAACAGCCCAAGGTTGATTCACTGCCAACCTCCCAGAGTGGATTGAGGGAAAGATTATCCAGTCACAGTAGACAACCAGTGGTACAACAGCAGACTGGGAGAAATGGTGCTGAGGTAGGAGATGGGTTCACCTGGACTCCATTCAGGCTGCTGCCAAAAGCCAAGATTAGCCTTAGCCAAAAATGACTGGAATCAGCCTCCTCTTCTGTGACTGACAGTTCAAGCAGAAAAATGGTCTTGTACAGCCAAGGGGCAAGAGAACTAACCTCTGCCTTAGAACCAACACGTGAGAGGCGTCATTGTGTAGCAAAGATCAGCTCCACAGACAGCAGCTTGGTTTGCTTTCTCTGCCCTGTCTCTCTTTCCTCAATGGTCTTTGTTGAATTTCTGATATTTTCATGTGGATAAACATTGTCTATAGTGTTTCTGGTTTGCTTTAATATTCTTTTGCTTTCTTCTTCATCCTTTCTTTCCTGTCCTTTTTTTCCAGCTTCCCAAAGCTTGGGCTACCACCCTTTGTTCATCAGCCTTGTTTATATTATATTTCTCTTTAGTTATCACTATATTTTGTTCCTCCCTCTTAAATTGTCCTTCCTCATGGGATAAAATCACTTCACCATGGAGAAATTCACTGCATACAAGTTCCTGGTTAATGTTGGATGTTGTTGTATAACTATAAATCTTACTTCTATGATTAGAGATACCAAATTAGCAGTTAAAATCGGTTGTCAGTTTCTAGACTGTGCTTGATGATACTGTCATTGTTCTGTGTTCACCAGGATGTACTAATTGTATTACCTTATCCTGAATACCATGATTGTTCTAATCATTGTGTACCCTTGTAAACAACATTGTGATAATCTGGGATCATAAACATCCAAAGTCCTGGGTGTTGAGCCAAATAGATAGCAACTCCTCATCTCCAATAAAGTAGGAGGATATATTGTGAAAGATATAAAGACAAATAACCAGGTATACCTAGAAGACATCTTGAGAGAATTGACATTTCCTAAGGAAACCTCAATAGCAGTGATAAAGCTACTTAATTTAGGGAAATACAAGCAACAAGACAGAAAAAAAATTAAAATCAAAAGAAAAATAAAAAATGACAAGACCCAGAAGCAAAGTGCAATCCCAGACTTCCAACCCACCCAGGAAAGATCCTGAGAACCATGAGATAGAGGAAATAAAAAGTCACCCATTTGAAGCTTCTGGAATTACAGCAGTAGATTAAAATGAAAAAATAAACAACTCATATATATAAAGCTATAGAGAAAAGCGGATCAGAAATAATTTCTCAGATGAAAAAAGAGATAATGATCATAATGAATTACTTGCTCAGGAAGACTAGAATAGACTTAGATTAGAAAATAGAGGAGCATAGGAAAGTGATGGAAATCATGAATGTCCAAAATAAGCAAAAAATAGCGTCCATGAGACATTCAAACAGATATCCAGGAAATTCAAAATTCTATTGATGGTTTACAAAAATCAATGAAATAATTTGAAGATAAAATATTAGACATAGAAGACAGAATTGTGGCTAAGAAATTGGAAAAAAATCTTTTGAAAAATCAAGAAACCATAAAAAATCCAACAGATCCCCAGCACCCAAAAGACTTCAGCTGTTGAGGAAACTCAGTCACCCATTCTCTACACTCAAAAGACCTTAGCACCTAACAAGATCATCTCCCACACCCAGAAGACCCCAGAAGCCAATGGGATCACTGGCTGTCCCTTTCTGGCACCAAGAAGACCTCAGCAGGTAAAGGAAGCTTGGGCCATCCATCCTCCTCACCCAGATGACCTCAGCATCTCACTATGGCATCAGCAACCCCTTCACCACCTGTAGTACTTCAGTGGGTTGTAGAGCTTCAGCAAACCCTCCATCTACAGAGAGGGTTTGGCAGCCCAGCAAGAGTGCTAGGCAAGAGTTCCCAAGGCAGAGGACCACAACAGGTGAGCAGAAGGCTTGGTAAGCCCCCGAAAAGAGAGGTCCTTCAAAGGCAGCAAGAGTAGAGATGTGACCTTCTTCCATACAGAGAACACTGAGTGGGCTGGTGAGAGGACCAGTGAGGCCTCCTCCCACCCAGAGAAATCAGACTGGGCCTGTGAAACTGCCAGTGATACAACAGTCCCATCTGGGGTGCACACTATATATAGGTTGACTTGTCAACATGGACCAGCCTGAAATCACAGTAACAATATGAGCTAAGGGTTGGTTTACAACAATGGTCCGAGGCTACTCAGCCTAGGAACAATATGGGGTTCACACAAGTGACCCACAGGAGGAATTCAGGCGACCAGTCCTTCACCTACACTGTAAGGCCCAGAAAATTGGCTTAGCATCAGCCATACAGTAACATTAACACACATGACAGGCAATCAAGACTAGCAGAATTGAAAAGACAAAAATATTAACGTAAGAGGTTAAACTGACAAAACAAATTTCAAAAGCAAAATGCAATCTCAAATGCCCAGCCCATCTTGAGCAAGTACAAGAAAAATGGAAATACAAGACATTGGAAGTCACACATATAACACACCTGAAAAGATAGAAAGTGAAATAAAGGAACAAATCCATGAAGCTATAGAGGAAATCAGATTAGAAATAATCTCTTGGGTATAGAAATAATTAACATCTTTAATAGAGAAGTTGCTCAGCATAGCTTAAGAAGGCAGACAAAAAAGTACAAGAACATTGGAAAATGATGGAAGCCATGAATGAACAATATAAGATAGGAATACAATGCATGAAACAAATTCCAAGAGATATCCTGGAAAATAGAAATTCCATTGAAAATTCCATTGAAACCATTTTAATGAAACAGAATATAGACTTTAATACCTTGAAGACAGGATCACAGCTAGCATTCATGAAAGGAAAGAACTCTCAAAAATAGCAAGGGAATATGAAATAACAATTCAGCAGCTTGAAGATTATGTAAAGAAAACCAATATAAGCATGTTGAGTATCAATAAAATGCAGGAATCAATGCAATTGATATAAAAAAAAACTATTTTCAGAAGTAAAAGCAGAAAATTACCCAAGCATGGAAAAAGAATATAATATACAGATAAATGAGGCATGCAGAATTCCAAACAGCCATAAGTAAAAGAAATCTATACCCAGACATATAATAATCAAGGTCCCAGAAATTCAGCATAAAAAACAGAATACTAAAATCTGTTAGAGAAAAGAAACAGCTCACCTATCAAGGAAAGCACATTAGAATCATGGCTGACTTCTCAACACAAACACTCAAGTCAAAATAAGTTCAAAGCAAAGCATTTTAAAACCTGAAAGAAAACAAGTTTCAATCGAAACTGATGTACCTTGTAGAATTTTCTTTCAAAATTAATGGAGAAATAAGATTTCCATGACAAAGAATAACTTAAGAATTTCATGTCAACCAAACCATGTTATATAAAGTACTGTAAGATGTACTAGATAGGGATAAAAATAACCACAATTTCAAGAACAACAATAGAAAAAGAAAAAAAAAGACAGGGCAAGCAATTAAACAAGGGTGGGGGAGGGAGCAAGGAACCATCATTGTGAAAATAACATGACAAAGTTAATCCCATACACATCACATATGTTATGGATTGAAAACTGATGGTCAGCATAACACCAGCTGGATTACATCAGTATGGCGCTGAGTGTAGACGTTTCACCTGAGAAAAGTTGCCAGTCTAAATGGAGACGTGGAGGAGAAGCTATTCACATTAGTGTGTTAAGGTGTTAACGGGTTGAGGCATTGTGGGTTCTGCTACATGTTGCTGTTTGAGCTGTTGGTTCTCCTGGAGGAGAGCTTTGCTTCCTGGCTCCTGAGGGAAAGACAGACATGTGCTGTTTGGTCTCCAGAATGACCTTGTCATGCTGGCTTCCTGGCATGTACTTTACTGTGCTTACTGTTGGAGGAACTCGGGGCCTCAATGTCACTGAGGATGGCTGTGGTGCTTTCAGGACAGCCCTGGTTTTTGTTGTGAGTGTGACTTCTTGGCTCCAGCATAGAACCCTCAGCTTATCAGTACAGCTCCTTCACCACCACTGGCGTACACTTTCTAGGTTCCACCACTGACCTTTGGGCCTTCCCAGCACTGATCCATAAAAGAGACTGGTGTGATTCCTTCTTGTGGATTCTAGACCTCCAGTTGGACTTGTGGGAGGCATTGTCATGAGCTCTGGGTCTTTATATGGTCTTATGTGGGACATTGCTGTGGAATTCAGGCCCTTGGATAAATATTCTATGTTTTTAGTGATATGGATAGATTTCCTGCATTTTCTTGTGTCAACTCTGGGTGACCATCATAAAAATACTATAAACTCCATGTCTTTATTCTAATTGTTCACTGCATAACACCTGACTACAACAACATATAACCATTGATGTAAAAGGTCTCAATTCACCAATTAAAGAAATAGATTTGCAGCTTGGATCAAGAAACAGGATCAAACAATAAGCTGTGTATAAGAAACACATGTAACTGAAAGTGAAACTCATACACTGAAAGTCTAAAGGACGGAACACAATATTCCATGTGAAAGGAAGACAGAAAAAACCAGGGGTAGCTATCATGTTTGCCAACAATGTGTACTTCAAACCAAAAGTGATCTAAAGAGACAAAAAGGTCACTACATACTTGTTAGGGGAAAAATTCAAGAAGAAGAGATAAAAATCATATAGGCACCAAATACAAGAGTAACCAACTATATAAGACTAATAGACATGAAATATCAAATATACAATAACACAGTGGGGGACAATAATACCCCATTGACACAAAGAAATAGATCAACTAGGTAGAAAGTCAGCAAAGAAAAAACAGAACTGAACCAAACCTGTGAACAGATGGACTTACTAAATGTTTACAGAATGCTCCACCCAAAAACATTGGAATATACATTCTTCTCAACTGCACATGGGATATTCTCTAAAATAGACCATATGTTAGTCCATAGAGCATGCTGAAGTAAAGGCAAAGGGATTGAAATTATTCCATGCATATTATCTGACCATGGTCCACTGCAATTGGAAATTAATGGCAAAAAGTGCAAAACCTACATAAACACATGGAAATTAAATGACATCCTCCTGAATAAGCAATGGGTTATGAATGAAATTAAAGAGGAAATTAAACAATATCTACAATTTAATGAAAGAGCAGATACAACATACTGGAACCTGTGGGATGCAATGAAAGTGGTACTAAGAGGAAAATGTATAGCAATAAATGCTCACATCAGGGAAGCAGAATGATCACAAATAAACAACCTAATCCTGCAACTTGAGCTTCTAGAAAAAGAAGAACAAGTCAAAACCAAAGCTCATAGAAGGGAGGAAAATATAAAGATCAGAGCAGAAATTAATGCAATTGATACTAAGAAAACAATACAAAGAATTAAAGAATAAAAAGTTGGTTCTTTGAAAGAATAAACAAAGTTAATAAACCCCTACCCAACCTTATCAAGAAATAAAAAGAAAAAATGTAAATTCATGCAATGAGGAATGAAAGGGGAAGAATTACTATAGATCCTGAGGAAATTCAGGTCATCAGCAACTACTTTGGAAATCTTTACTCACATAGACTGGAAAATGTAGAGAACCTTGATAGATTCCTACAAATGTATGAATTACCAAAGCTGACTGAAGAAGATGTAAAAATTTTGAATAACCCAAAATCAGTTACTGAAATTAAACATGTAGTTTAAAACTTAGCAACAACAACAACAAAGCCCAGGTCCTGATGGATTCATGGCTGAATTCTACAAGAAATTTAGAGAAGATTTTACACCAACACTCCTCAAAGTCTTTATTGAACTTGAAAGGGAAGCAGTTTTCCCTAACTTATTCCTGGAGGCAATTACTACTCTGATACCAAAACCACAAAGCAGAACCATAGGCCAATCTCTCCAATGAACATTGATACAAAAAAATTCTCAATAAAATGCTAGCCACCAGAGTGCAGCAAAGCATCAAGAATATTATACACCATGACCAAGTGGGATTCATCCCAGGAGCACAGGGATGGTTCAATATACATATATCAATAAATGTAACACATATCAACAGAGCCAAAGGAAAAAATTACATGATCATCTCCATAGATGCAGAAAAAGCTTTGATAAAGTCCAATACTTATTCATGATAAGAACCCAAAAGAAAATTGGAATACATGGTCTTTACTTCAATCTGATAAAAACCATCTATGACAAACCAACAACCAAAATCATACTAAATGAACAAAAACTGAAAGCTTTATCTCTAGGATAAGGAACAAGACAAGGCTGTCCACTACCACCACTCCTATTCAATATACTTCTGGATACATTAGACAGAACAATTAGACAAGAGAGAGAAATAAAAGGAGTAAGGATAGGAAAGGAAGAAATTAAAGTATCATTATTTGCAGGTGAAATGATACTCTTCATAGAAGATCTCAAAAACTATAACAAAAGACTACTAGATTTGATAAGCAAATTCAGCAGCATAACTGGATATAAAGTCAACACTCAAAAATCAATAGCATTCCAGTACACAAACAACAAACTCAGTGAGAGTGAAATTATGAGAATAACATTTTTCACATTATCATCAAAAAATTGAAATATTAGGAATCAATCTAACAAAGGACATAAAATATTTATACATTGAAAATTATAATACTCTATGAAATGACATTGAAGAGGATATAACAAAGTGAAAAGATATCTCTTGCTCTTGGATTGGAAGAGCCAACATAGTGAAAATGGCCATCCTCTCAAAGTTGTTATCCAGATTTAATGCAATCTTGTTCAAAATACCTTTAGCATATTTCACATATCTACAGAAAACATTCCTAAAATTCACTTGCAAACACAAAAGATCTAGAATGGCAAAGATATTCCTGGACAACAAAGACAAGACAGGAGGTATCACAATCCTTTACTTGAAATTATAAAATTTCAAAGCTACTGTGGTAAAATCAGCATGGTACTAGCAAAAACAACAACAAAAAAATAGACCTGAGGATCAATGAAACAGATAAGAAGATGTACGTACGCACAACTACAAAAATTCTCAGCTACTTTATCTTCGTCATCTGAGAAGTGCATGTTCACCTCAGATGCCCATCTTTGGATTGGTCTTTGACTTTGGGAGGCCTTTTTAAAAAATTCTTTATATGATCTAGATATAAATCCTTTATATGAGAAAGAGTAGGTTAAAAGTTTTTCCCATTCTGTGGATTTTGCTTTCACTATATTGGTGATTTCTGAAAAAAAAAAAAAGACAAACTTTCTGCCAAGCCATAACATACATCATGTGTAGTCCAACAATCAATGAAGTCCTTCTTCCAAGCAGAAATCTCCTAAGACTGGTCTTTACCAACAGGCTTTCTATCAGTCTTTCTATCAATCATCTGGTCTCCTGAGCTGTGACTAGAATATCCTCTACAGAGCAGTATAAGCTGTTCCAGTTCTATGCATTCAGGCGACATTGCTGATTCTTTCCAAACTCTTCCCACAAGACATTCCCAGAGGCTCTTGAACCACATGATCAGGTACAGTCACAGCAACAACCCCACTCCACTAGTACCAAATTCTCTCTTGCTTACTTTTCTCTTGTTGTGGGACAAAACATCAGACTCTCAAAATGAAGGAAGGAAATGTTTTTTCTTACAGTTTTTGGAGTTTTCAGTCCATAATCAGCTGGCTCCAAGGCAAGGTGGCATGGCACTGGGGCAACAATTCAAGGCAGCAGCCTCAGTGAAAAAGAAGGAAATGATCCTCTTTTCCTGGCTTATATTGTACACAGGCCACCCCTTCCCAGGACGAGTGTAGCACTGAAGAGATCTCTTTGCCTCATTTGCAGAGATGAGGATATTTACAAAGTAAGAACTCTGGCTCCCTGCTGAGTCTCTCACTTAAACTTCTAAACTTCTCAAGTTGACACAGCGTATCAACTATAACATCTTGGCATTGCTTCATCTAGGTTCAGCTTGTCTAGATACATTTTACACTCAATCCCCTTGTCAGAAAGGCTTCAAGTGCAGGGTCCCATATGTAACTACCCAAGGCAGCAAAGAATTTAAAGAAGTGGTTTCTATCATGATTTATTTTTCCTATATGTCACTAAGAAAGGCACTCTTAACTATGACACATGTTTTATGCCAACATCTATATCAATTAATATTTAATAATAAACTTTTTCTGCAAGAGATACAGGGTTTATATATAAATTATCCATTTTTGAGTAATAATTTAACCAACAGAAGTTTGATCATATTAGGTAGTTCTTTCCAATTACAGATACATTTGTATATTTTTATTAATATCAATAAAAGTAGTACAGTGATTAGACATGCAATTTCTTTTACAAGTAATGCATATTACATTGGAGGTTGATGGGTTTAAAACACTTGTTTTGAATTCTTCTGGATCCTGTAATCTGAAACAGGTCTTTCACTTGTTCAGCTAGGAGCCTATGTGACCCTGTACCTTAGAAATTTCAGACTCACAAAATCCAATATGTAATTTAACAGGATGATAGAAGCTATTATGGCTGACACATTGTGTAATCTTTAGAAGTTTAGAAGTTTAACTAAGTATCTTAGCAGGGATCCAGGATCCTTACTTGTAAATATCCTCATTCTGTGCAAGAGAAGATCAAGCAAATTTTGTGAGTCCTAAGCCAGCCCTTGATGTGGGGGGGGGGGTGGCCTGTGTACAATATAAGGGAGGAGAAGAAGCTTATTCCCCCACACACTTTTAGTGTGGCTGTTTTTGCTGGCTGCTGCCTTTAAAGTGTTGCTCCTGTGCTAAACCTCCCTGGCTGGGAACCAATTGATTATGAACTGAAATGCCCATAAACAGTAAGCTAAATACACCTTTCTTTCCTTCATTTTGGATGTTAGATATTTTGTCCCAGCACTGAGAGAAAAGTAACTAAGACAGAAGTTCAGTGAAGCCAATGGCAAGCCAAATTAAAGCAATAACTTGGAAAGATCATACACACTGTTCTTTTTCTTTCTTTTTTTAAATAAATAATCTTCATTCTTAAAGAAGCAGTTATGAAATTAATATGGGATTGAAATTAAGTGCTGGAATACAGAAAGTCCACTATGGTCCATCAGGCAAATATTCAGGCCTTGATCTAAAGCCTCCACTGCAAAGAGAATTACAGAACTATGGTTATCTATCTTTTCAAAAATAATAACAAATACAATATACATTTCATTTGTATGTTCTTTCCTTTGAGCCTTAGAATTTCTTGGGTAGAGAACTTCAAACAGTCAAAGGAAGATAATTTTGCTAGTGTGTGATTGGTGAGGGGATCTTGAATGCTACCTCTTTCAGGCTGGATTAGGTAATACTTGGGATGGGAGTTAGGCCTGTGTGATGATGAGGTGAGTTCCAGCTCACTGATGCTGGCTTGGGAAAGTTTGGGACATCACTCTCAGTGCTTGGGTACCCACCCAGGCTCCTAGGACACTGCACTAGCCTGGAGAGGTTTTGCAGTTCTTGAGTGGACCATGCCCAGAGACCTTCATTCAAGCAGGGGAGCCAAGGCCTGTGAGTCCTGGGAGCCAAGGGTGCATGAGGTGATTTCCAACATGCCCAAGGAAAGCTTTAGAACATTATTTGAAACACAGAAATATAGGAAAATGACAAAATAAAAGACTAAAATGCCATGTCAAACCTCCAGCCCATTCCAAGAAAGCCTGGGAGCCACATACATAGAAGAAAATATTAGTCATACACCTGAAATTATATCAACTGAAATAAAGAAGCAAGTATGGGAAGCTATGAAGGAACTCAAATTAGAAATAATCTCCTGGGTAAAAGAAGAAATGAGGAAAGTAGTGAAAGAAATAGTGAACACATCTAAAGAAGACACAGTTAAAAAAATTACAGGAATAAAGCAAGATGATAGAATCCCAGAATGAGCAGTATAAGAAACAAACAGAATACATGAAACAGATTCAAAGAGATATACTGGAAATCAAAAATTCTATTGAAAGTTGCCAAAACCACCTCAATGAAAGTGAAGATAGGATTTCAGACCTCAAAGATAAGATTGCAGCTAGTGAACAGGGAAGGAAAGATCTTTTAAAAATAACAAGGAATCAGGAAATAACAATTCAACAGTTGCAAGATGATGAAAAGAAAAACAGCAAAAGATTAATTTGTATAAATGAAAAAGAAGGGGGACAACACAAATGCTATCAAGAAACTATTTACAGAAGTAACAGCTGAAAATTATTCAAACATAAGAATGGAAACTGACATACAGATTAGTGAAGCATATAGAATTCCAAAGAGCCATAACCAAAATAAAACTACACCCAGACATATAATAATCACCTTCCCAGAAATCCAACATAAGAACAGAATATTAAAAGCTGTTAGAGAGAAAAGACAAATCAGTGATAAAGGATAACCTATCAGAAACACAGCAGACTTCTCAATACAAACAATGAAGTCCAGAATAGCATGGAGTAAAATATTTTAGATCCTACAGGAAAATGACTTCCAACCCAGACTGATGTACCTTGCAAAATTGTCCTTCAAAATTCATGGAGAAATAAGATACTTCCATGACAAAGAACAGCTGAAAAACTTCATGATCACCAAACTAACCCTGCAAAGAATACTCAAAGACATTCTAGAAACACATAGGAAAAAAACACTAAGCAAGACAGACAATTAAACAGAATGGAAAGGTGAAGATACAACAGCAGAAAGATAACATGTGAAAAATAAAATGATATATAACAGTTATAACCATTAATATAAATAGCCTCAATTCACCAATTAAAAGAAACACACTGGCAGAATGGATCAAGAAACAACATCCAACCATATGCTGTCTATAAGAAACTCATCTAACCCAAAAGGAAACTCATGGACTGAAAGTCCAAGGATGGAAAACCATACTTCATGCAACAGGAACTCAAAAAATAGTGGGGGTAGCTATTCTGTTTGTAGAAAATGTGAACCTCAAATCAAGAATGATCTGAAGAGATAAAGAAGTTCACTGCATACTATTAGGGGAAAACTTCAAGGGGAAGAGATAACAGTCTTAAATATATATGCACCAAATTCCAAAGCACCCAGCTATACAAAGCAAGTATTAACAGAAATGCAATATCAAATAAGCAATAACACAATTATAACAGGAGATCTTAACATGCCATTGACACAAAGGGACAAATCAACTAGACAGAAAATCAGCAAATTGACTTGATAGATGTATACAGAGTGTTCTTTCCAACAACATCAGAATATACATTGTTCTCAGCAATACACAGGACATTTTCTAAAATAGGCCATATATGAGCCCATAGAGCATATATTAGTAAATGCAAAAAAATTGAAATTTTCCCATGCATGTTATTGGATCATAGCATAATGAAACTAGAAATTAATGATAAAAGAAAATGCAAAAACCCCACAAACACATGGAAATTGAATAATACACTCTTGAGCTTCATAGAGGAAATTTTCATTTCCTAAACCCATGTTTAATGAAAGTGTTGTGACACAGAAGGCTAAGTGATATCACACTGGACTGTAAACAGAGTCCTCAGTTCCCAGTTGAGTCACTAATGGAGAAGAATAACATGAGAGTAGACAAAGCGTGTTTCCCAGGATGGAGGTACAGTTCAAGTCAAAATGGAAAGAGAGAATCTCTCAGCTCAGATTGAAGTCATTGCTCTATTCAGGCCTCTTTTTTCCTCTCCAGGCCAGGTTTTAGGGAGGGATGTCTTTATAAGTTTTTTTAAATGAAAAATTTGCTCATAACCCAAAATGCACATAACCCTAGCCAAACTGGTAAATTAGAAAATTATAGACCACTATGCAATATAAGCTTTTGTGTGGATCTGTTCATTTTCTTTTATGTCAAGACAACACAGAATCTAGGCTTATCTCTCTTAAGTAACCTGATGCAAATGTGAAAGACAACTTTCCATCTCCTTTTCTATTGCCCTTTCCCTCTGGCTGAGAAGTAAGACCCACATTCTAGGTCCGTCACTGCCATTCACTGTCTGAAATGCCAAGTCATTGCTTTTGGGTTTCCTGTCTCTTCAAGGCAACTAAGCAAGATCACAGTGGCCATGGGATGCAGCATATGTTCAAGTTATTTGTTTCAAAGCCTGTTCCCTTTCCATCTCCCAGAAAGGTCTCAGAATGTAAGAGTGGTCTAAAGAAAAGTACAGATCACTATACAGGGAAAAAACTTCAGTTTTCTGTTTGTCTATGATTCAAAATTGGGACAAGATCTCAAGACTAACTTACTCTAGTTCCACAATCTTACTCCAAATTTCCATAGAGATTATAGTATAATATTGAGCAGGTACTGTATTGATCACTTTGTAGTCAGAAGTGTACAGCTGGACCCATCATCTCTGGCCAAGGGTATTGGTCATTTGTAACCAATGTGGTTGAACAATCCAACCACAGAGGTCATTCCAAGAGAATGAGAGTACAGTGGGGTTCTCAGGAGACCATATTTTACACTGAATTCTGATGCAATTTAAACTTTGTTCATTTATTTCACTGTTTCTTTTTCCTTAAATTTAATATGGATATGGTATCATAGAGAACTGTAATCAACTGTCTATTCTTAGTCAGCAATGATTTTCTGATTAGAAAACTAGTATCAATAATCTAGCTTCTCTGATCTTCCAATTTTCTTCACCTATAAAGTGAATCTGTGTCATGTCACATAGGAAATTAAAGAAGAAATTAAAAAATATCTACAAGCAAATGAAAATACAAATACAATTTACCAGAATCTGTGGGATACAATGAAAGTGGTCCTCAGAGGAAAATTTATTGCACTGAGTTCCCACATTAGGAACATAAAATGAACACAAATAAACAACCTGATACTACACCTCAAACATTTAGAAAAAGAAGAGAAAGCCAAGCCCAAAGCTGAAAGAAAGGAAGAAATTATAAGGATCAGAGCAGAAATTAATGCAATAGAGACTAAGAAAACAATTCAAGGAATCAAAGAGTTGGTTCTTTGAAAGAATAAATAAAATTGATAAGCCCCTAGAAAACCTAATTGAAAAAGGAAAGGAAAGACTCAAATTCAAGCAATATGGAATGATAAAGGTGAAATCACTGCCAACTCTGTGGAAATACAGAAGATCATCAACATCTATTTTAAAAAACTCTACTCTCATAGGTTCGATAATACAGAACATATGGACAGATTCCTAGAAACATATGAACCACCAAAGCTGGATCAAGAAGATGTAAAACTGCTGAATAACCCAATTTCTATCAATGAAGTAGAAAAGGTAAGTAACTCCTTATCCAACAAATAAGAGTCCAGGCCCAGATGGATTCACAGTAGAATTCTATAAGAAATACAAAGAAGACTTCATGCCAACACTCCTCAAACTCTTCAATGAAATCAAAAGGGAAGCAATTCTCCCTAAGTCATTCTTGGAAGCAAATATTACTCTAGTACCAAAACCTTAGAAAGACCCAACTAAAAAAGAGAACTAAAGGCCAATCTCACTAATGAACATAGATGCAAAACTTCTCAATAAAATATTGGCAAACAGGATGCAGCAAATCATCAAGAAGATTATACACCATGACCAAGTGGGAGTCATCTCAGGCATGCAGAGATAGTTTAACATGCATAAATCAATAAATGTAATCTACCATATCAATACAGCCAAAAGTAAGAATAACATGATCATTTCTATAGCTGCAGAAAAAGCTTTTGATAAGATCCAACACCCATTCATGATAAGAACCTTACAGAGAATTGGAATAGATGGTCTCTACCTCAATATGATAAAGGCCATCTATGACAAACCAACAGCCAGCATCATATTAAATGACCAAAACCTGAAAGCCTTTACTTTGAAATCAGGCACAAGACAAGGATGTCACTTATCACTGCTCCTATTCAACATACTACTGGAAATACTAGCCAGAGCAATTAAGACAAGAGAGAGAAATAAAAGGAGTAAAGAGAGGAAAAGAGGAAGTTAGACTATCATTATTTGCAGATGACATGATACTCTACATAGAAGACCCCCAAAACTCCATTGAAAGGCTCCTAGATATAATTAATGAATTCAGCAACATAGCTGTATACAAAGTCAATACTCAAAAATCAATAGCATTCCTACACACTAACAACAAAATCACTGAGAGAGAAATAAGAGAAGCCACACCCTTCACACTAGCATCTGAATAAATGAAGTACTTAGGAATTAATCTAACAAAAGATGTAAAAGAATTGTATGGGGAAAATTATAATACCCTGAAAAAGAAATCAAAGAGGACCTCAAAAAATTGAAAGACATCCCTTGTTCATGGATAGGAAGTATAAATATTTTGAAAATGGCCATTCTCCCAAAATTGTTTTTTTGTTTTGTTTTTGTTTTTGTTTTTGTTTTTTGTGCCAGGGATCAAACTCACCACCTAGAGTTTGCCATGCAGGCAATTATACCGCTAAGCTAAACCTATGGCTCCTAAAATTGTTAAACAGATTCAATGCAATCCCAGTGAAAATACCACTAACATAACTCATAGATCTAGAGAAATCACTCCTAAAATTCATCTGGAACCAGAAGAGACCTAGAATAGTAAAGACAATTCTAAGCAGCAAAGCCAAAGCAGGAGGCATCACAATCCCTGACTTGAAGTTATATTACAAAGCTACCATAATAAAATCAACATGGTACTGGAATAATAACAAATGTGAAGATCAATGGAGTAGACTAGGAGATCCATCTACAACTAGGAACATGCTCAACCACCTTATGTTTGATAAAGGGGCCAAACATGTTCACTGGAAGAATGATAGTCTCTTTAACAAATGGTGCTGGCAAACTGACTATCCATATGCCGAAAACTAAAACTAGACCCATGCCTATCAACATGTACTAACTTAAATCTAAATGGATCAAAGACCTAAATATTGAAACAGAAACACTAAATTTGTTGGAAGACAAAGTAGGTAAAAATCTTGAAGATATAGGAGTAGGTAGACAATTCATGAACAAGAACCATACTGCACGGGAAATGCTTCCCAGAATCAATAACTGGGATCATGTCTTATTAAAGAATTTCTGCATGTTGAAAGAAATCTCCAGCATAGTGAAAAGAAAACACACAAACTGGGGAAAAAATCTTGGTGAACTGTCCCTCAGACAAAGGACTTCTTTCTAGAACTTATAAAGAATTAAAAAAAATCAGACCCCAATCCAAAAATGGGCATCCAAGATGAACACACAGTTCTCAGATGAAGAAATATGAATGGTAAATAAATACATGAAAAAGTATTCATCATCATTGGCCAGTAGAGAAATGCAAATAAAAACCACACTGAGATTCTATCTCACTCCAGAAAGAATGCCCAGGATCAAGAAAACTACCAACAACAAATGCTGGAGAGGTTGTGGGGAATAAGGAACTCTTCTGCACTGTTGGTGGGAGTGTAGACTCGTGCAACCAGTGAGGAGGTCAGTCTGGAGATTCCTCAAAAATCTGTGATTGGAAGTCCCAGTTGACTCATCTATTCCACTTGTAGGCATATTCCCAGAAGAACTGAAAACATCTTTCCACAGTGATATATGTGCACCCATGTTTATAGCAGCACAATTTGTAATAGCCAGATCTTGGAAACAACCCTAGTACCCATCAACTGAGGAATGGATAAAAAAAAATTGTATAATTTTTATACAATGGAGTACTACTCAGCTATAAAGAATGATCACATTGAGATATTTATAAATAAATGAATGCAACTTGAGACCATACTCATAAGCAAAATAAACTCACATGTATAAATACCACATAGTGTCTCTAGTGTAAGAAATGGTAAGAGTACATAAGATTCTATGGTAATCATGGTTCCCCACTATATTGCTTTATAATAAGTTTTATTATGTTTTCATTCATTGGTTGGAATAGTTTTATTCTGTTTTATTTGACCTTATGTTTGATGGTATAAACAGCTACTTTGAAGAAAACGAGACATTATGGCAGCCATTGCTGATTTAATATCATCTTGCTTTCAAGTCCTAACATGCTTTTGTTCTTCTATCACCATTGATTCTATCATGTTGTGTCCTATTGGATTTTAATATGTGTTATAATATAAACAAAATTTTAATGGAAAATGAGATATTATAGTAGCCATTGTTCATCTTCTGTTATTTGGTTTGAAACGCCTTGTAATAATTTCATTCTCTTGAATTGTTTTATTCTATTTTGTTAGGTTTGATATTATTGTTTGTGAAGCTATGCTCAACTATTTGAAAAAAAGACATTATGGTAGCTACTGTTGAAATCCAATTGTCTTGTTGTGAAGTGCTGTGTTGCTTGCATTGTTCTGTTTTGATTTGCTTTATTCTGTCCTCTTTTGTTTTATCCTTTGTGAAATAAAATTAAAAAATAAAATAATTATTACTTGATTTACTTATTATTTCATAACATGCATCTCATAGCCTATCAATCATTACACTTTGAAATGTTTAATTTTTGCACAAAATGTATTCATATTACTTAGTTGTCAGCTACTCTTGAAATACTCAAGTGTTTTTCCTGCAGAAATTGTTCATGGGAAAAAATGTACTCAGAAGTGATTACTTTACTTGATTTTATTCCAAATATTCTAAAAACTATTCTGTTAAAAGTAATCATGATCCAAGAATGTCACAGAGTGTATCTGCACATGTTAATGGAATAATTACTTTTCTGTTGGAATGATTCAAGGGGTGTCCAACAGGTCAAATTCAGTCCATGTTGGAGTCTGTCTTCAGCTTGTATGTGGTCCTGGAAGTTGGTGGAAGGTTTCTATTTCCTACAATGAGCTTGGAAGAATAGGCATACATTTTTAATTAGGAAGGAAGAGGCCTTAAAAGATGTGACCTGAATGGCTGAGAAACTAAAGAGTTCTGTTTCTACTTGTGAGAAAATTTTATTATTCTCTTTTTGAAGAAAGTTAATGCCTGCATTTGCTCACTAAGTAGGTGGCTTATTGGCCAGGCACAGCAGTGTTTTTGAAAATCCTGAAAGTATAATCTTTTGTGTTTAGTTCACAGTGATCATCTGAAATGAAGAAAAATCATGGATCCATTTTTGTTTATTTGTGCCATCATACATTGTTTTTGGCCAAGAAATTTTCTACTTACTAGGTCAATTTTTTTACATAGATGTGGAAATATAACATTTATTTTCCTATGAAGATTTTTTTCTCAACAGTGAGAACATTCAGCTACCTTTATACAACACATATAACCATTATCTTTAAATGTTTTCACATTTTAGGTGTTAGCCTGACTTATTTTACACATCTGAGTGAGATGATGGAAGTCTGATGTGAAAATATGCTTGCTGGAACCACTGGACACTTTCTGAATTCCTTATTAAGCTGTGCATTATTGCATATTTTGTGAAAACACAGAGGCACATAAGGTATATGTAGTTACCATCAGTAATAGAAATATGGTTTTCAGTACCATGAACAAGTCCCAAGATAAAAGTTTATAAAAGTAACAGACAAAGAAAACTAGTAGAAGATTCATGGAGTAGAGTGAAATGCAGCTAATGTGTTAAAAGTTGCATAGGAGGTAAGTGAATTAACAAAATTAAGTCACCACAATACATAAATTAATCAGAATATTCAAAATATATACAAAGTATATTTTGTTTTAATGGTGAATCCTGATAGATATTTAGTTTCCATTTTTCCCCATGACAAGTAAAGCATGTTTCATGTGTATCAAATAAGACATTGGATTTATTACTCTACTTTTTCGTGATAGGTTAACACAGATGAATAATTATTTTATATACATTTGAATTAGACTCTTTAAAATTGCATAATGTAACATGAGTGCTAACATTGTAAGGGAACAAGTGTCTGTTTTGTTGTGTAAGCTTGAAGTAGGATTCTGTAAATTAATCTCAAAATTATCCCAAAAAATATACTAGTGCATATGTTTAGAGAACTCTATGGTCAGGGAAGTGCCTCATCTCTGGTCAAGTATAAGATAGAGTATTTTTAAAATTTTTATTTTTTCCAAAAATGTTTTTAAAAATGTATTTTTGGAAGAGTTCATTGTTTATGTTGACAATATAGTCATACTATTCCTTGATTTTGTGGTAGCAAATCTTTTATAACTTAAACTTCATGCAATGTAATGGACTTTGTTTTTTTTTCTGTTATGCAGACAATTATTCTAGTCAGCTGAGGATTTCTCTCTGTGAAATTCAGAATTGGTACTGAATTTTAAGACACTAAACACTACTGAAAGGTGTGAAAAAGAGAATTGCACATCAATTATTTTTTATCGGTACATTTTTCAACAGTTGTACTCTTCTCTATAAAACTTCAACAAAGGCAGATTTCTGGATTATGATGCACAGTATTGTGAGTGAGACGTGTGGAAGAGTCAGTACAGGTGGTTTCAGTGACACCTCTGACACTGCACATCTTCCTGTATCCCACACCCATGTGTGTGGAATCTTTCTGCTTTCTCCTAGTGAAAATATATTTGCTCATAGGTAAATATTCCTAGTACTTATATTCATAATAAAACATGTAACTCCTAAGACATACAATTTTATCTTATTTCCCCTAAAAAGATTAATGAGTTATACCTATATTATTCCTCATATCCTGGCCTATGTAAAAAAATTCTTACTAAATCATGAGATTCTAGTGATCTATTGTGATACAATGCTCACAGTAAACCTTTAGAAACAGCAAAAATAGTTATCAGTTATTTAAATTTTTCCCTGGTGCCCCACAGTAGTCAGGCTACTGCACAACTAGTAATTCCAGGAGTAAATACTCTGAGTACCATCATGTTAAATTGGTGAAATGCAAACATAGGTGACTGGTTTTTTTTTTCCATATGCAGGCTAACAGCACCTCCCTTTGGCTCTGAAGAGTGCCTCCCTGCATTCTTCTTGCAAACCCAAAAGTTAAGCCTCCTGCTTTTCGAGCATGTAACAATCCTCCTCCAAGCAGCTGTCAACATGTCATTCTACCCACCTCTTTAGCTCCACCCTAGTCAATTCCAAATAAAGCCCACATTTTTTTTTTCCCTGAACCTCTCAGAGGGTGCTTGCATCTCTTTGGCAGCCCTATTGTGCTACAGTTAAGGCTTTTTCCTTTGTTTCTGATTTGTCTGTTTTTGCCTCTTGCACATCAGAAGACCAAACAATAGGAATGTTTATTAAGTTTCTGAAAGTCACCTAGATAGAAAAAGAATCTGGGTTTGCAGTACAAGTACTGCCTTTCCAGTACACGCATTATTCCTGACCGTACGATGCTCTAGCTCTGCAGATGTGTTGGATGTTGACTACATTCATGCCAAATGGGAACTCGGGAGTCATTATTTGGTTACTATAGCTGTAACATCCAATATGCCACTGGGTAGCATTTTTCAGGATCCAGTAATGGGCTGGGAAACTTTCACTTGATTATACAATTATGAAAAATGAGGAAAATGTTACCAGATTAAAAGACATCAGGGTTACATTAATAATGTAGACAGTTTTGTTGGGCGGATTCTGAGATTGTGTAATTCAATCCCTTTGATTTTTGCAGCACGTATAAAATTTTAAAAACTGACTGATATCTATGCTGTCTTATACAGTATGGACTTATCCCTTTAGGAGGCTATGTTTTTGACGTATATGTAGTGACGTTCTTATGCAGTAGTTAAGTACTGATGCAGCAGTCAGTGACAGTCAAAGGTCAGTTCAGGTTAGTTAAAAATACTACTAAAATCAGGTTAGTGCATGGAAACTTGTCAGAAAATTGGTACAGGTAAGAACAAAATGGAAAGAATCAGAGATCTTGAAAAAGTACATAATTAGATTCATACAAACTTTTTTCTACAAGGGATAGTATGTTGAATAATTTTGTATTTTTTTCGTAAGTCATGATTCAGCCTCTTAGTACTGAATGAGAGATTATGAAGACTAAGTCCTTTTAGATTCACCTCATACTGAACTATCATGTTACTGACCTGGACTTTCCCAGACAGATGTCATTCTTGGTGTATAAATTGTGTTGTAACATTATTTCCTACAAATGCCATCAATTTGAAACTTTGAATCTACTTAAGTTACTTAAGTTAATGTACTTAGTGCTCATTTCCACTACTAGAGAGCAGATGTCTCAAAAGCAGATTCCTTTCTCCTATTTGTCCTTTCTGATTTCTGTGTCATGAAGTAACATATTTGAAAGAAGATATGAAATGTGTGAATGACTTAAATGATTTAATCTCTCTTCTCTACAGATAGTCACTGAAAAATAACCTCTTATTTACAGCCTCAACAAAACCATCCAGGGAGAATTACAGTGATCCACACATATAGTGGGTGATTTAGAAGAGATTTCAGTTGATGCTGGCTAAATGTTTACTGTGTTCACCACTGTATGATGATGAAGATATACTCTGTGACAGACATTGCCCTATTTTCAATTCACTGTCAGGTTGTTTTTCTCACCAATCCTCTCTGAAACAAGTCTTCTGGAAGACTAAGTGTTGCATAGCAAAATGTCACAGAATTTGTGCTCCTGGGACTCACTCAGGATCCCAATGTACAGAAGGGATTATTTGTCATGTTTTTATCATCTATATTGTGACAATTATTGGTAACTTGCTCATCATCATCAAACAAGGTAGCCCTCAAATAAAGACTTATGATAAAAGACTAAGAAGGTTGTTACGCTCTGGCAAACAGAACAATTCAACAGTACAAAATAACAATTATAAATATATATGCATCAAATGTTAGTTCAACCTAATTTATAAAGCAAAAGATATTGGACTAAAAACCCACATTTAAACCAAATAATCATGACAGACTGTTTCAAAAAGACAAAAACATGTAAGTGAATAAACAGGACCTCTAGTCAATAAATCAACAAAGAAGTATCAGAATTGGAGCATTTCAATGAGCAAATAGATTTTACAAAGATCTAGAGGGTGTTTCATTCATCAAGAACAGAAAACACACATTTTTCAGTAGACTATGGGAAGTTTCCAAAAATATACCATAGGTTAGACCATAAATCATGCTGAAAGAAATAAAAAAAAATCCCCTGCATAATATTGGATATAGAGAAATAAAAGTAGAAATTAACAGCAAAGGAAATTACAAAATCCATGCAAACACATGTAGATTAAATAATGCTCTCCAGAGTAATAATTGGGTTACAAACAACTCAGAGAAACATTAAAAATTAAGATCCAAGTCTTTATACTTTATAATTGTTCATAGAATGAAAACTATTTGGGCAGAAGTCTTCATTTCAATTTGTTCCAAATACTATGACAAACTAATCTATTAAAGTAGTGATAATATTAAAATGTCACAGAATGAATCTGCATATAATTGGAAGGGCTGGTTTCCCATTTGAATTTCCAATGAGTTTCTAAGAATCAAAATGCTGCCAGAGTTTGATTGTATCTCCAAGCAGTGCCTATCCTTAAGGTGTCATGTTACATAATAGTCATGTTTTCAGTCACACAAACAAAATAACTGCCATTCACAATGTTGAATATCACAGTTTCATTCATTTATGAGTTGGGGAAATTCATTTCATGGTTAACTAATTTCAGGCAGAAGAGGCATGATGAAAAGTCATGACTGAAGTAAGCTGCTCAACTCATGGCTGCCAAGAAGCAGAATAAGGTGTAAAGGTCAGTAACACACACTTGTAGGTTTCTTTCCCTCAGTACCTTCTGATCAGACCCTATCTCTAAGCACATGGAATTTTGGAGAGGACATTGTAGATTTAAACTATAATCCTCTGCTCCAATCTCCATAAGGTTCAGGTTCATCTCACTTTGTGTATCTAGTTTACCTCTGAGAACAGCAACTTTAATGCTTCACCATTGCCAAAATGTCCAAACACAAAACTTATAAGATTCAAGGAAAACTGTTAGCTCTGAGTCTGTGCGAAAATCAAAAGAAACATAAGTACTTCCAATTGGCAGAGCCATGATTCCCTTTCCAAAATGTGGGAATAGACATAATGAAAGGATAAAAGCAAAACCACACTAGAGTCTAGCAGGACAAATATGAAGTGCTGTACCTCCAAGTCTATCACTGGAACATGTGTTAGTGAGATGTGATTTTCATAGGGCACGGACAACTCTTCTTATGTCTTTGCTGGTCACCCACATGTCCTTTCTCTTAGGCTTGCTCTACACATATTCTGCAGCTGTTTGGAGGACATTCCATGTTTCAAGCATATCTAGCTCTCTGGGGTCCCACTAGACTTTCAGCTGTACTTTCACAGCTTTCATATCACCCTTTATGGTGCACATTGCAAAGTCATACAAGATTTCTTTTGAAATCAGGCAGGATCCTCAGTGGTCACAATCTTCTAAGTTAGCCAAACTTCTAATTCATTTTTTATACCTTTTGATTCCAGTATTTGCTTATGACATATATTTTGCTAAAATTTACTGGCATTATGCATACCACAGCTTGAACATCAGGTTGCTTTGAAATTGCTTTTGCAAGAAATTTAGCCTCTCACAGAATTTAGAGTTTGGAAGAAATATACATAAATTTATTGCCAGAAAGTAACAGAGATGACTCAATGCCCAGTTTTCAGCAGAGCTGTGCTCTTAACTGAGAGCTCATAATTATTGTCTTTATTGTCTGCATTCTCACCAGCATTCTAGTCTTGGGAGCTCTTTCATAGTGTTGTGGAATATCCCTAAGCAGATCGTACTTCTGATTCTAGAATAAGAAACATAAAGTAAATCTAAGAGACAATTAATGGTTCAGTTATCTCAGTGGATTACCCAGGAATGCATCTTTTTATTATGGAAGCCATAAAAAAGCAGAATAAACTATATTTTAGATTGGACATAACTTAATTGAGTTTTGGGGAGAGTTTAGAATGTTTTCCTCTAGCAAGTGAAGATAAAAATAAGACTAAGCTTACCAATAACTATCTTTTTCTCCAATTTTGTTGAAATTTGACTATGTAAATTTTGTTTATTCTTTTCAAAAGAAAAGAAACAACATTTGGCAACTTACTATCATCAGCAAGAATGGAATATAGTAATGCTGATAAAATATTTGGTTGTGGGAGACCTAAACTTGGCCTCCATTCTAAGACAATAAGCCATCCTCACATTTCCAAGTTAAACGTTAGGGTTAAACTTCTGTTTGGAGATAAATTCCTATCTCTCAGCCTTCCTTGGCCTTCCCCGTACACCTCTCAGTATGGAACCACCGCTGTTGCTTGGTACCCTGCTGACGTCAAAGGCTCTGGTTCCTGAGATTCCCTAACAAAGGATTCTTGGGCTCCCAAACTATTTGTATTGGTGCACCTCCCCTTAATAAACGAGACTTGATCAGAATATTAGACTTGTCTCCATTTCTTGTGTTTCTTGTTCCTTTTCTCATCCCCACTCCCCCTCTAGAGCCTTCGTTGATTTACCCATGGGTAGGGACATTCGATAATAAAATAGAAGCTTTAAAATTATATTCTTGATTACTTTGTCTGCAAAACACAATTATATAGCTGTGTTCTGCTCAATGATTTTAAACTACTTCCATTTCTCAGGTAAATGTCTGTGAATATCCAGTACTGGATTTTTGGATAGCAGAAGATAATGTGCTTCGCCAAAGACACTACTGACAAGGAATAGTTTTTTTAGTTGAAGGTGTTGTTTGTTCATGAACAAATTTATTTTGGACTAGTGAAACTTTTGTTTTCAATGTTATTTAAAAATAATTTTTTTCACTCTAATATTAACAGTATAAATCAGGTTTGTCATCATTTGGACAAAATGCTTGGTACAAAACCTAAAGAAGCAGTTTAATTTGCCTCATGGTTAGGGAGTTTCAGTCCATGACTGGCTGACAACAAGGATGAAACTACATGACAGGAAGACATGATGGAATAAATCTGAACATTTTACAATAGTTGGGAAGCAGAGGGAGAAGGTAGGAGACAGAGGAAGATATTATGCTCCACAAACACACCAATTAACACTCTGTTTCTATCCAATAACCACCTCCACACAACCACTTAATTATGCTCCAGTGTTTGTAATGTTGTGATGCCATCACTTTCTAGAATCCTTACCTCTGAATACAGAAGAATTTTGGTGGATATTTTACATGTAACTTGTAATATTCCATCTCAGATCCCAAAATGTTCACACCCATGTCATTATGTAAAATGCAATTTATCCATCTCTTTGAGTTACCCAAATCTTGAGAGTCCCAGCATTCCTGAAATGACAGTTCTAGAGTCTCATTTGAGTGTGAGTGAGTGTTTTCAGTTGTGCTGTTGTGGGTGCCTCAATGTCTTGAATGAATTCAAAATGATTATTACCTTTCTAGATAATTTTGACTTTGGAGAAAATCCAATTGTTTTCAGTATTCTTCAAATTGCTTCCTATTTGTCAGTTTTTTATGAGAAACAATTCTGCAAAAAACCTAGCTTTTGAGTTAGTCTAAAAACAAACTTTTGGAATATGTCAAAATATGAGCTCATTGACCCTGTATTGTATTGTTGAAGCAATTAGTATACATATGTAAATAGTGGATATCATAATTATTGAAAACAGTGTCATGAATTACTTTCAGATAGTCCACTCCTTAGAATCTTCTAGAACATTTTGGTCTACATACCCTCCTTTTGATGTTATTGAATATATGATATAGAGATATTCGATTAAATAATTAAGTCATACTTTAACTGGAATTAAGTTTATATAACTTTTATATAAAGTTTATATAACAATTTTTAAGTTCATTTATATAAATTATCTTTTAAGACTTACTTATTTCCTGTGATTGCTGAACTTTTCAGTACATTATTAATTTAAATTGTATACTAGTATATTTTACATTCCCTATGTAGTTATTTCTTAGAAATGATTTGTTTTTGATATTTTATTGTGTGAAATAATTTGACTTTAATTAATATTTTTGCATTTTCTTGGTTAAATCTATTAATATTTTCTCTTTTTAATAACATGCTTCAAAGAACTCTCCTCATTTTCTTGTTATGAAAACATTTTTCTATAATTTTTCATAATGTTTAG
>PVLA01010811.1:0-59440 GCA_004027455.1 Hydrochoerus hydrochaeris
AACAGGTCAACCAGAAAACTAAGAGATCTTACTGATAAACTGCTGTATAGAGCAAATGGAATTAATAGATATTTATAGAGTATTAATACAACAAAAATTTAACATATTGTTTTCCACAGCATATGGAACATTTTCTGAAATAGATCACATTTTAAGCTACGAAGTCTGCTTAAATAAATACATAAACCAATCTCAGCCTGTCAGATTTGATCACATCCTATCTTATCACAATGAAGTGAAAAGAGAATCAATAGGGAAAGAAACTATAGATAGTGAACAAACACAGAGATTGAATAATACATTGCTGAATCACCAGTGGGTCATTGAACATAACAAAGAATAAATCAAATTCCTATAATCAAATGGTAATGACAACACCATATAGCAAAATCTCTGAGATACAATGAAAGAAGTTATAAGAAGGAAATTTATAGCTATGAGTGCCTACATCACAAAACTGGTAATCTTAAATTAATACATGAAAAGTGTACCTCAATGTCCTAATGAAAAAGAACAACCCAAGTAACCCAAAAATTAACTCAGGCTTTACACATTAATTGGGAACTGCATTGTGTGTACCTGCCTCAGAGATCAGAACAGGTAGAAAGGACGAATCAGACCTTAAAAATGGTAATAATTAAGGTGGCCTTGGAAACTGGTGAAAATTGGGTGAGTCTCCTTCCTTTTACTCTCTTGCACATGCACTATACTCCCTATGTTTCTGGAATATCCCCTTTTGAAGCCCAATATGGGAGGCCCCACCCATCATTCCCAGGATCTCTCAAAAAAAGATGACTGATCTAGCTAATCAAGATCTTATTTAGTCCCTCCAGGTTCTTCAGCCTGTCCTGACTTCATTCCACTGCTTATTCAAGCAACATCACCCACCACCTGTGGTCTCCCTAGAGGACAACCACTCTGCCACAGAGCCCAAAACATTAGTCCTCATCAAAAGACATCACTGAGAATCCCTCAAGCCCCCTGGCAAGGGCACCCCTGTAACAGTCTCTAAACCAGAGCTCTCCAATTCCTCCTTGGATGACTCTACCTGTTGGTGGGGCACCAGACCTCTGCTCACACTAGACAATGTCCAAGGTGAATCCAGAACTTGTATCTATTCTGCTTCATATTCTTTGCTTACAGCCCCCTATGCCACCCTCTACAATGGTACTGTCTCCCTTTCGATTCACAACTATACTTACCCAGCTAATCAGCACCTAGTTGCACCTGATGGAACTTGGTTTGCTTGTACTTCAGGTATAACTGCATGTTTCATGCACCACATATTTACCCAGGGCCTCAAGTTGTGCATTCTAGTTCATATTTTACCCCAAGTCTATTAGTATTCGAGAGACAATGGAAGAAGTCACATTCTCCCTAGGATAAACTTAGAAGGTCAGAGTCGATTAAAGAGAAACCCTGTGCTCATTCCCGTGTTGCTAGGGAATGGGATGGCTGATTCATTGGGATTAGGCATATCTAGTTTAGTGCTGGGAGACCAAAAATATAGACATCTCACTACACTCATTAACCGAGACTTAGCTAGCCTTGGTGACTCTGTATCCAAGTTGGAAGACTCTCTAAATTCTTAACTGAAATGTCTTACAGAACCGACGAGGTTGAGACCTTCTTTTTCTAAAAGAAGGAGGCCTCTGTTTGGCCTTAGGAGAAACCTGTTGCCTGTATACCAACCATTCTGGAGTCATCAGGCAAAACATGGCTTCCCTTAAAAAATGGCTTCAGGATTGAGAGCAGGCCTAACTGGCTGAACAAAATTGGTTTGAGTGAAGGTTCTCATTTTCCCCATGGTTGATCACCCTTATATCAGCAGCTATAGGAGCTCTGCTAATCCTCTTGATTGGTGTAATTATTGGTCCCTGTATCATAAATAAACTGGTATCTTATGTAAAGGGCCAAATACAAGCTGTAAAGCTGATGATCTTAGTGACCCAGGTTATGAGCTAGTATCACTAGATTCAACTATGAGCCAATGATTTGGCTCATTGACAAAAATCAGTGGGGAATGTTGTAACCTAACTCACACATTGCCATTCTGTTCTGTATGTGCTAAAGCCTTTGTTCTAAATTGAACGTTGTATTTCCTTTATGTCTCCTGCACAACATTCAGTGCTTTGTTGCCCATTGATTCCTCAACATAGCCCACCCAAAGCTGTATCCCCAGAACAAGCCTCACCACAAGCCTAACCACAAGCACCACACTCTGACCCTAGGCAAACAACAGGATGTCCTGGCACTACAAGAATGTACAGATATGCTGAATGAGCAAAACTTTCTGTAAAAAAAATAAGCCTGTTTCATAATACTCTATATAGAAGACCCAAAAATCTCCATTAAACAATTACTAGAGGTAATAAACAAGTTCAGCAGTGTAGCTGGATACAAAGTCAATGTTCAAAAATCAATAGCATTCCTGTACACAAACAAAAACTTACTGAGAGAGAAATGATGGAAATATCACCATTTACAAAAACATGAAAAAAAGTGAAATACTTAGGAATCAACCTAACTAAAAATGTAAAAGACCTAAATCCTGAAAATTATACTACACTGAAAAAATAGATTGAAAAGGATATTAGAAAATGGAAGGACATCCCTTGCTCTTGGGTAGAAAGAACCAACTTTGTGAAAATGGCCATGCTCCCAAAACTGTTATACAGATTTAATGAAATCCTAATCAAAATGCCATTGATATTCCTCACAAATCTAGAGAAAACACTATTAAAATTCATTTGGAAACAGAAGAAACCTAGAATAGCAAAGGCAATTCTGGGCAACAAAAGCAAGGCAGGAGGCATCTCAATTCCTGAGTTGAAACATTACTATAAAGCCACAGTAATAAAATCAGCATGGTACTGTCAAAGAAATAGACCTGAGGATCAATGGAACAGATTAGAAGATGCAAGCACAACTACAAAGACACTCAGCCACCTGATATTTGACAAAGGGGCTAAATATATCCACTGGAAGAAGGATAGTCTTGTTAATAAATGGTGTTGGAAAAATTGGCTCTCTACATGCCAAAGACTGAAACTAGACCCACACCTATCACCATGCACAAAACTAAAATCTAAATGGATCAAAGACCTAAATATTAAAACAGAAACACTAAATCTACTGGAAGACAAGGTAGGTAGAAGTTTTGGAGACATAGGGGTAGGCAGATAATTTATGAACAAAACACAAACTGCATGGGAAACACTTCAAAGAATCAACAACTGGGATCTCGCATTATTGAAAAGTTTCTGCACTTCAAAGGAAATCACCAACAGAGTGAAAAGAAAACCCACAGAGTGGGAAAGAATTTTATCCAGCAACCCCTAAGACAAAGAACTTGTGCCCAGAACATATAAAGAATTGAAAAACATCAACCTCCCCAAATTCAAAGACCCTCTCCAAAAATGGGCATCTGAGATGAACTCACAGTTCTCAGAGAAAGATATACAAATGGCAAATAAATACATGAAGAAATGTTCACCATCACTAGTCATTCAAGAAATGCAAATTAAAACAAGATTGAGATTTCACCTCACTCCAGAAAGAATAGCTGCCACCAAGAAATCCACTGATTGAAGTCTGACTGTTTAAATATTTACTATGTACCCTTTAACTTTGTAACTTGAACAACTACATCCAAGATGACAATACATAATTTACTAATTACTGATTTCTTAGTAGGGCTTTTTCTCATTCTCCTTTTTCTTTCTTTCTTTTAGAATTCTGTATTATTGCTACCCTTTTTTGTTTTTTTCTTCTCTTTAAATAAAATTTTAAAAATGCATAATTGCTATTGTAAAAAAAAGAGGAAATAGGAAGTGTTATAAAAGATATAGCTGCATGTATGTTTAGATGTGTGGGATTGATGACCATATTTCTAGTTTCTTGTTGAACAGATCTGTTTGCACTCTCACTGATTTAGTGTCTACTTTGTGTGCTTTAATCCTGTAACTTGAATAACTATTTCTAAAAGAACAATGTGTAATGTATCAACTAGTTATTTCTTACTATTTATCTTCTTTTCTTGAAATTCTGTAATATTTCTACCGTTTTCCTGTTTTTTTTTCCTCTGTAAATAAAAAAATGAAAAAAAAAGAAATAAACTGATAACAAATTTTGGTGAGGCTGTGGAGAAAAAGGAACACTGCTCCACTCTTGGTGGGAATGTAGACTTGTGCAACCATTATGGAAATCCATATGGTTAATTCTCAGAAGACTAGGATTGGAAGCCCCATTCAACACAATTATTCCCCTCCTGGGCATTTTCCCAAAAGATCTGAAAAGTTCATATCACAGTGTTATATGTGCACCCATGTTCATAGTGACATGATTTGTGATAGCTAAATCTTGGAAACAACCAAGATACCTATATACTGCAGAGTGGATGAAAAATGTGTGGTGTTTTTATACAATGCAATATTACTCAGCTATAAAAAAGGATGATCTTGAGTCCTTCATAGGTAAATGGAGACAACTTGAGACTATCCTCATTAGTAAAATAAATAAGAATCATATTTATAAATATCATATTGTGTCTCTAGTGTAAAAAGTCAATAAGAAATACAAGTGTAATAAAAAAAAATGTGTAATTGCTATTGTAAAAAACAGAGGAAAAGAAAGTGCTCCAAGGGATGTAACTGCATGTATGTTTGAATGTGTAAAATAGATGACCATATTGTTGAATCTTTGTTGGATCTTTGAGCAGAACTGTTTGCAGTCTCACTGTTTGAATGTCTACTATGTATCCTTTAATTTTGTAACTTGAACAACTATGTCCAACATGACAATATGTAATTTATAAACTAGTGATTTCCTAGTAGGTTTTTTCTCTTTTTCCTTTTTTTCTTTCTTTTAGAATTCTGTATTGTTGCTAATCTTTTTTTCTGTTTTGCTTTTTTCTTCTCTTTAAATAAAATTTTTGAATGTTTAATTGCTATTGTAAAAAATAGGAAATAGAAAGTGCTATAAAAGATATAGCTGCATGTATGATTAGGTGTGTGGGATTGATAACCATATTTCGAGGTTCTTGTTGGATTGTTGAACAGATCTGTTTGCACTCTCACTGCTTGAGTGTCCACTTTGTGTGATTTAATTTTGTAAGTTGAAAAACTATTTCTAAAAGAAAAATATTTAATTTATCAACTGGTGATTTCTTACTGTTTATCTTTTTTTAAAATTCTGTAATTTTTCTATCCTCTTTCTGTTTTTTTTCTCTTTAGATAAACAAAAATTTAAAAAATAATCCTGTCTCTCAGGACAACTTGCTTCCCCACACCTTTGCAGTTTTTCCCTTTATAAACCATGCCAAATCTTAGCCTAGTTACACAGCAGTGTAAATTCCACCTACACTCTGTGTCACTGTGTACCAGCCTAAATAAAGTGCTACTTTTTCCTTCAAGATGTCTTTGTCTTTTATCTTTTTTTCATAACTTTTGATCTTTGCTTTTTTTGGGTACAACAGTGATGTCTGATATATTTTCAAACTTCCAATACTAGTGTTTAAATTTCCTGCCTTATGTCAGAGATGATTAGGGAACTGATCAGCAGACACAGAGTATTTATCAATGAAAAAGTTTCTCTCTTTTATGTCGGCCTGTGACCCTTTTTCTACTCTCAGATCTTGCAAGAAATCAACCCTTCAGTGCTGTCCTACTAGTTCAATCTCACCAAAGAAGTCCTTTACTGTTCTGGCTGTGGATTGGGCCTCAATCCACATGCCCATGCTCTCCCATTTCTTTTCAATCATCTTGGCTCTTCCTCATCAAAAAGCATTTTTGTTCTTATTCTTCAATACTCATGCAAATCCTGACTATGTGAATATACCCCTATGTCAGTAAAAAGTGCATCTCAGTGTTTCCAATTTTTTTGTCTTTTTGAGTGAGACAGGGTCTCACAATGCAGTTCAAGATGCCCTTGAACTCACTTCATAGACCAGGCTTGCCTTAAGCTTGCAAGGATCCTCCTGTACAAGCTTCCTGAGTTCTGGGATTAAGGGAATGTGCCACTACACCTCACTCAGTGTTTCAAATTTCAGGTCAAATTCTAACCACAACCCAAAGGCCATAGCCTTTCTTTCAGAGATGACACATTTCCCTTTCTACCATCATATTTAACACATCTCTGCATCCCAGTAGACAATAATTTGCTGTGTTTCTCAGTGTGGGATTAACAGGCAGCACCTACAGAAAATTGTTCTCTGCAGGAACTTTCCCCTCAAAAGCTAATGCATCACCATCCTCCAAATATTTCACAGCATTCTGAACTCAATTGAAAGCCTTGCTTTGGGAATTCAATTGTAAAAAAGTATTTCCTTACTTAGCTTGCATATAAGGCACTAGCTAAGGAAAGTGACTCAGGTAAAGTTGCAAAATTAGTGGCTTTGATTGGAATTAAAATGAGAATAGACAATGACCTAGGGCTTTGAACCAGCAGAGAATATTCTCCCCCGCAATTAAATGCAGATTCCCATCTACTGTTGTGACTTGCAGCTGCTAAGTACTAAACTCTTGAGATAACAGAAATGGAAATACATCTCTATACACTTTTTCCTGTAGCTACCACTGGCTAAAGAAATGGGTTAAAGAGTCTGGGCTCAAAATGGTTCCTCTTGCTGTGTGGAATGACTCAGGACTATACTCTCACACTGGAGGCAGAAGGAGGAGGATGGCTCAGAGTTCAAGGCCAGACCAGACTACACTGATAAACTTTGTATTCAAACAAAAAGTAAACAGAAAATAAAAGATATATATATATATATATATATATATATATATATATATTAAATCCACAGAGCCACGTGTACCCAGAGGGCTGACTACCCATGTGGGAAGCATTCTGGAAGTCAAGGAGCTCTTCTCATTCCTTATTTTGGTTCCAGAACTTGTCACTCAGTGTAATGAGATCACAAGTTTTGTTTATGCCATAACATTACTGTGAATAGAGGTGTAACATAAGGAATTCAAATAATAGTGTTTTTTTTTTCTAACTTTGAGGACAGAACTAAGGTTTGCTCCCAAACCACTGCACTCCTCAAACACAGATAGGCCTGGGGTTGCTCAAAAAGATGGTCTGCCTTTATAGTGGTCCATTTCCTTCTAGCATTCCCATAATTCCATCATATTCCCAGCTCTAGGACCATCAAGTTACCATTGTGATGCTTGAGAGTCTGATGATCCTTTCAGCCTGCAGTAAGAAGTCACAGAAACTGGAGATGTGCTCAGCTCCATGCTCTCAGGCCTGAACTCACAGTGAGCACTTCAGTGCCAGATCCAGAAAGATCCCTCCTCTCTTGTCCCATCTGCTTGGGTGTGCATCCAGCCCCACCTTATCAATGTATTAGCTCCTGCTCCTGGGCCATCTCTCTCCTGTGATGTTACCCTCACCTGCAAGTATTCATACTTTGCTTTAAGGGCTTAACTGCTGGATTTTCAGAGCTGGGTTTCCTAAATGGCTCACTCTCCTCACCTGAATCTGGGTCCCAAATGTTCCCAGGTGGATGTTCTCTGGAAAATCCAATCCTTTCAGCAAAAAGGTATTATTTAACCAGGTCAGAGCAGTGGAAACTGAAATGGGTAGGGGCTGCTGTCAGGAATGAGGCCATAAGCTTTACTGCCCAGATTTTCACAGGGTCTCACTCAGTCTGCTCATTTTCACTAAACTAATTAATGTGTGTCCACCAAGAGAACTTCATTACAGCATGAATGAATAAACTACAAATAAACAGTAACATGTTTCTGGGAAAAAGTACAGATGAAGAAAAATCAAACAGTCCAACTGCTTCAGAAAAACTTCATACTCTATACAGTGTCATAAGTCATACATAAATTTTGAAGATAAACCTAGCCAATCAGGAGCTTCACAAGGATTACTGAAACATTCCTGCATTTTATTCACTAGATCACCTCTTGATATTGAGTGTGGGCTACAAAAACACTTTAGAGTGTAAGTGAAAACACTTTTGGCATGCATGACTATATTCCACTCTAGGGTCATTATATGAATGCATTAGCTTTTGGCCTAATTGTTGACCTGACTTCATATCTAAGGCTGCTTTTAACCAATGGATAAATTTTAGATCTAAAATACAGACAGCATGAATGAAAATCTAATGAAGTTGATGTAGGAATTTGCATGCAGGCAATGGTTCCTGAGATGTGATTTCAAGGCCTGGCACAAGTTCCAAGGAAAGGGCTTTTTTGCCTCTTTAATCAATGCAGCCAGGAACAAAGGCCCTCAGTTATCTGGCCACCACTTTCTCACAAGTATCTGTCTGATCCTCATTTATTTTTTTCTTCCAAAGGTAGTGTTTTCAATTTCCATTTCAACCCTGCTATCTGTAAACCCTTATTTTTATGAATGTTATATTTGCTCATTTACTATAGGGTAGTGGTAGGGGGTGCACCCCTACCTGTAAGTAGTTCAGGTAGAAAATCATTTCTCTTTTTTTCTATGAATTACACTTCTTGAGCAGCCAAAATGTTTTTTCCTTTTTATTTTCCAGTAAAATAATAAAAAGTATCTCTCCTAAGTTCCTGTTTTTGTCCACAACTACATTGTTTGTCATTATGAGTCCCTGAGCTCATTTTCTACCAAATTAACAGGTTCAGTAATTTTCTCTGTAATGATTATTAGTTGACTATTGATGATAGTTTTGCTCTCTACTGTGTAACAGTGCCTTTTGAATAAGAGATTTGCTTATAAAGGTGCTGATGGAGTTTTTAATTACCAATCATGTATCTAACCAGATTAAATGAGATGGGTGTATCTGACATCAAATGCATAAATTTCTGTTTCTAAGCATCAGACTTCAGAGCCCCTAATTCACTACTTAGAAAAGAAAGGAAACCTTGCACTAGCAGTTTCAATATGAAATTCTTACAGATTTATTGGCACACTGCTTCTGTGACAACCTCCACAGTGCATAGGTACTTTATTAGTCTTAATATTAAATAAATTCTGTTATTAATGCATTTTGGATTCATGAGTGCTTTTGTACTTTCAAGAAGAGATGGTAACTGATTTATTGCCATTCTGCATTTGTGTTACTAAATATTCTGTCACTGTGATATAGTATCTGAAAAATTCAGATATTAGAAATGGAAATTAAGAATAAAAAGAAATGGAAATTTAGTGGAAGTGTATTTTAGCCCATAATTTCTGAAGATCAGACCATGTTGGAAATGTGAGACAGAGAATAGGAGTTAAGCTCATATTGGTAAAGATGTAGAATAAGACATGAAGAAGCTACATCAAAGGAGGAAGGGTCCAAGGGCACTATGTATGTGTATGTGTCTCTATGTGTTCATGAGCAAAAAGGTATTCTACAATCACACCAGGATTTCCCTCCCCTTTCTTTCTCTGCAGTTCATGACATGCATCACAGTGCAGCTCAGGCCATCAGTTTTCTAAAGCTCAAGTTTCTGTTCCCACATGGTTATTCTCTCTTGGTGCACACTGATCTCACTCTGTGACTCTTACACAATGATGCATAGCAGGGTCATTAGAGTCATAGAGGGCAGGGGCTATACAACAGACTCTTGTACTGGTCTCTGAAGTTGAATGCATTGTATTGAATAAAAGCCTGTAGTAAGCACAACCTCCAACACCTGTGTGCACAAATCATTCCAACCCTAGAAATTGCTCAGGAGTAACATGTAGGAGACAACACATGCTGATAACTGCCAATGTTATGTAAAATGCTGAAACAAAATTAGTGCTTATTGACTAGAAAGACCATACTGCTGCCTTTCATCCAAGTTGAGCACTTGGGGTGGGATACCTGACATGTCCAGATCATATAAAACTGTCTCCAGCTGCAACCTGATCTATCCTGTCTCTGTCACTTAATCCCTGTTATTCAACATGAAATCACCAGGTTTGGGGTGTTGGGATCCAGATAAGGCCCTAGTCTCTGGCAGGGTCTCCTTGAGAAGAAAGTGGCCCCTGCAGTGGGTTTAAGCCTGGCTTACTAGCATTCTCCCTTGCCCATTTTCCCTGGACATGTATCTCTGATCTGGCACAAGGCTGACAGAAGTAAAAGGTACTTACTTGTACTGGTCCCTACTGCTTCTTGGGATCTGAGCCCTCCTGTTTCAAATTCAGTTTTCTAGGGTCTTCCTTCATAGTACTGAAGTCCCTTCAATTTGGGAATTCAGAAAAAGGAATATAAAGTTGTAAAGGTCTTTATATTATAACCTAGATATACTATAGTCTGCATTGGGGTCCTGGAAATTTATCATTATCTGTGGAGAAAATAGCTTCTTTGGCCCAGATACCTGCTGGTGTTGCCAAAGGAAAACCAGGACTTTTGTGGATGAAGGAGTCTTCTATTCCTGAAGATTATCACTACCAAGGCCCCCTATATAAGAATGGTAAGTGAAAAACTGCAGTCTTTACATGCTTTAATTTTAGAACATGCAGGGTCCAGGTCCTGGAAGAATCTGTCCCTTTTGTGGAAACTATTCTTATTGAGGTGCAGGGCACATCCCCTGTTAAGTCCCCTTCTATTCCCACTTCAGGTAGGGATCAGTCTTGATCTTATGCATGTCTTAAAGTTTCTCCTACACACAGCAAGAGATGACTCAGTATCAGCACATTTGCCCAGTGATCCTGGTGGTGTAGTTTCAGGATCACCAATTGGAGGGATCAATTTCCTGGTGAGAGTTAATTTCCATGAGGGATACCCACATTCTACAAGACCCATACTCACCAGAAAGGACACAGTGCTAATATGGTGGGCTCCAGATACTGGTCTTTTCCATTCATGATCTCAGATATCAGAATACACGTGGACAGAAACATCCTTTAGTCTTTCAGGTGTGTGACCTGTTTGTTGAAGGAACATGTCTGTCAGGTATGTCCTTCTGGGTCACTGACTCTAGCTGCATCTCATAGCACACCTGGATGTCCCAAAAATCCAGATGAGATAAACCTTGCAGTGGTCCCCAAGGGAAGAGGGAGAAATGGGCTTGAGACTTTTGGGGCTATGAGCATGATGTGGAGCATGGTGGAGGCAGAGGCTGCCTGAGGCTGACCTGTCCTATCCTCTGTGTCCTCTGTTGTCTGAAGCTTCAATGAGTTCTCTTAGGTGATACTGGGGTCTTCAGCTTCCTCAGCTCTAATCCTCTCTTATCACACTGTTTGCCTGACACTGAATGATTGTGTGATTTCTATAATTAACAATCGTGTGACACTCACAAGAAAAGTCTAGGGATTTGGATCATTATCACCTGACAATGATTTCACCTATAAACTATTTTAACTTCTTAAGATCATGTTTTAAGGCTTGGTGGTTCTTCTGTACTTGGAATACTTTATATCCATATAGGATCCATTTCTGGAAATGTGCTTCCTGAGCACCTTCCATTGGACCAAGGTCTGTGCCCATTTCTCAGTGATCAGTCCTCTCTTCCCCTGTCAGAGCTCTGCATGATTATTATTATTCCTCTTGAGGTTCTGAGAGCTTCCTGAGTTAACATGTGGTCTGTGTGGTACCTAGGGGCATGATATGACCTCCTCATTGTTCTCTCCTCTGCTCCAGTAATCCAGTATCTCCCCATTAGTTCTTCCTCAGTGTGGACCTGAAGCACTGGCTGTACCAGAAGGCATGGATCTGCTGGAGTGCTGAATATCTTATCTCTCCTGATTAATGTGTGATAATTCAGTCTGCAGTTTTATTTTTTTCATTGTTTAATGAAAAGAAACTGATGTTTATCTTATCCAGATATTTGTAGATTTGAACATGTGGGTAATAATTTTCTATTTATTTACAGGTAGGAGCAAATGCTAGGTACAAATTCAGTAGCAAAATTTGCACTCTTATTTGAGTCATTAAGATCAATAACTGAAAATGACAGCTGTGCATCCATTATTGAACACACAACAGAGAAAGAAACAAAAGGAAATTTATGAAAAGTTTTAGACACTTAAGTGATCTGTTTTTAGGTGAAATTAACAAGATCCACAAGAGAGGGTCTGGCTAAATTTCAGGTGATGACATGTTGTGAAAGATGTGCTTGTTTTGCCTGGAAACAACAGATGCACCTGGGACATCACATCAGGACCAAGAAATTTCAGTCCGTAACCACAAGACACATCAGTGATGTTGCTGGTCCAGCTCAAGTGCAAGGCAGGGAGAGGAGGTGGAGGCGCATTTGACTTCACAGGATGAGTGTGACCCTGAGGTCCATTGTCACATCTGAGAGATAGTGGCCTGGGTCTGAGAATCTTATTTCAGCTCTGCCTTCAGAGAAAGGCAACTGTGGGTGGTGGGTGTACAAAGCTTTTGTTCTATTCATTATGAACCTGGTTGAAAGAAGCCCATAATCTTATGACTGTTATTAGCTATACAGGTATGTTTGCATATTTTCAGAAAAGTTAGATATATATGACTGATAAATACAGAATTAATTGAGACAACCTGAGATAAAGTAAAGAAAATGCATGAAGGCAGATCTATGAGAATCAGTTTAAGAAATAGTGAATATTATGATACTGAAGAATTTAATATTGTATATGAGAGAGAGACAAAGAAAAAGATAGAGAGAGACACACAGTGAGAATGGTTACACTGTATTATGCTGTATTTATGAATCCCTAATCTCCAATGTCTAAAAGGAAAATGCAGGACAAAGTACTGCTCAATTTATTGTCACATTGAGCAGAACTCAAGACCTTGGGTGATGCCCTAAGTCCAGCCAGGCTTACTCCCTCCTTGAGGTCCCCATGTACTGCTGGGGCTGAACCAGGGGACCAGGTCTTCTGTGGGGGCTGAGGAGAAGAGAGGGCTGTGAGTACTCAGAACTTAAATATAGGAATGTGATGTATTTAATTAACTAAGATGAAGCATTCATTCCTGAAGGAGACAAGTCTTTGTCATCCAGAAAACAAGTAGTACATTTATTATAGATGAAGAAGGCATAGAGAATAAGACATTATTACAGTTAAACAAAATCATCAGAAATTCTAAAAAAGGCACTATAAAGAATATATAAGAGCTAAGCAAATGATATGGAGCACACATGATAAGCATAGAATCATGGAGATTCTGGAGAGGAAATCAATGTGAAATTTGAAAGAACCATATCTAATGGAGACAGACCATTACAGTCCCAGACAGATGGGCAAAATACACTGTGCACCTCCACCAGTAAATCACCTGCATGAAGTGTTCTCTGGACCCTGCAATTGTGGCCATAGCCTGATTGTCTCACAGTTTAAGGGCATGATTGTAAAATAGTAAAGTTACAGTTAGCATAGCCAACCTACAGACATGATAGCAAGTGAAAAATCAAATAGTGGCCTCTGCCTGTCCTGCCTCTTGTCATGAAAGCACCCTCTGACTGCCCACCATCTTGTCTCCATTAGATATGGTTCATTTTAGAATTTCTGATGATTTTGTTTAACTGTAATAATGTCTTATTCTCTATGCCTTCTGTGCCTGTTCCAGTTTTTAGATTGAATTGTTTTGTTATTCCCCATAAAACCACATTGAGTGATTCACTTTGAGGCTTTTGGGTTCTTCCTCATTAGTGTCACAAGGATAAGCTTTGGGAGGGTTGGGAATTCTGGGAAGAATTCTGTTGGATTAAATTCTTTTGTTTCTATCTGTGTTTGTTTTGTGTTGAGAGTAGTCAGTTTATAGCAGTAGACTATTGTAGGGATGTCTTTGGCTAGTTGGTATTTTTTGGTCATGTTCCCTGGATGTGGTTATTCAGCAGCCTTTGCCTCTGTCCCACAATTCAGCCACCTCCATTTCACCTACATGTGAGCTTGTAGCATACTGGGACTCATGCACAGTTCTCCTGGAGTGGGCCACACTATTATTCTTGACACCAAGTTAATGTAGACATTTGCATGTCAAACAAAGTCAATTCATGGCAATAGTTATGTTACTTTGGTACAGTAATGAAGTCAGTATCCATTATGTCATTAAATGCAAAATAACTATCAACCCTAAGATCAATAAAATACTATGCATATTGATAGAATAGAGATCTATATTTATGGGATAAACACTAAAAGAAACAAAATATTCACCTGCTGTGAACCTAAAGTAAATATCTACTAAAAGGAGCATAGTTGCCTCTATAAAATTGAAACATTATTCAATGGCAATTTTTCAATATACACTAGTTATGTAAAGATTTGTGAAGCTTAATAGCTCCACTAGTAAAGATAGAGGTGTGTGAGAACAGAGAATGAAAAAAAGCAATTAAAAAATGAACAGACAGGATATGATATTTCACTATTTGGAAATGTAAATATGGACATGTGATGCTGTCTTGAAAACCCGATCATGGCTTGATTCACTCTCTCATAGCACTGTGGATTAGCAGGTTATTGGTGAGAGACTTCATTACAAGAAGGGCTATTTTCCTGGTCCATTAGTGTCTCACACATGATGCCACAACTTTGTATAAACCCAGTGTGAAGCATTCTCCTTAGCTCTTGAGTGACTATAAGCATGTTGAAAATGAACCTCAGTCCTTCAGAACTTACCCTGCTCCATCCATTCTGTTGCAGCACAGAAATTGGACTCAGATATCTTCAAAGTGCCATTAGTTGATGGATATTTTCCCCATAAACCTGAGAAGGTGGTGACTCCTTCTCTTACTGCAATAGTGTGGACAAAACAATTGTGGAAGGTAAAATTATTATCAACCACCTTTTCCCCAGAATTACAGCTACTTGTTAACTAATGAGTTTTGGACTAAGCAAGGATGTTAATGACACAGACATCTGTGTGTCACAGAAAGAGATTTTAGAGACACCTCTTAGGGAAGTTCTGAAATGGTTAGACAAAATATACACTCTTTGCAATATGCAGGTAATTTTCTTTCTATGCTGAATAACCCTTCTGGTAATATATTATCTAATGTTTTAGATTATGTGAATAATTAATTATAATTTTTTCAAATTATTTCTCCATCTCACTATGATTATCATACAGTTGTTTTTTGCACATCAAGAATTTGTCTTCATACTCTTGTGGATTTTATGTCACTAGTACTGCACTTACACATTTTCTCTTCCATACCACTTTCCACTTCCAAATGTTATAATTAATTCTTTTCCAGCATAATGCATCTTCCTAGGAAGTGTCCCACTTACTTGAGGACACACATGAAAGCACTGGGTGAATTGCTCCATGTACTTCCACCAGGAAATGATCCTGCAGTGAGCCAGACAGAGACACAAATATTGTTAAGAATATTTGAATTCAGACTGAAATCTCTAGTCGTAGAAATTTTGGAAGGAAGTTTCTCACACAATAAGAACAGCAATGTGGATGTGGAATTGGAATGAGGTTCCCACCTCAAAGAGGGTCTTTGTAGAAAGTATATTTAATTCTTAATGGACATGTGAAATTGTGTTTATTGTGCACAACAAGCTGTTTTGAAGTGTGTCTGCACAGTGGAATGCTGCCACTGAACCAGTAACCACACACATTATGTATTTAAAACTGTGGAGAGATTTAAGATGTTTCAGATATAAAACCAAGGAAATAGAGTGCTCAGGAAGTGGAGGCTAGGACATGATAGAAAACCAAAGCCTGAGCCCCTCTGCCCACAAAGGGCCATCAGTGCCAGACTAAGGCATTACTAGTGAGGGATGCCATGAGCAGATGCAGATGCTAGGGGCAAGGAGCAAGACACCATCCATGTCATGCCTGTGTCTGGGGACTACTGCACATCTAATGAGGTCTTGAAATTAGAAACCACATCAAAAGAAAGGAAGACCAAACAACACAAATTACACCTGTATAGGCTTCCTACAAATGGTTACTGAATTTTGTATTATTATAAAATAGATGAAAAATAAAACACTAAAAATGAATGAACAGCTGAAGAGTCAATTTTAATGAAGAAATACTTTCTCAAGTTCCAAAAGTAAAACAACAGTATAACAGTAGGCACTGCCAAAAGTAAACTCTCAGGAAAGGAAACAAACCACACTTAAATCTTGGATAGAATAAATGGTATTATTTGCAAAGGGGGAAAGGAAGGGAATACATCATATTTAATGCAATGTAACCATTGTTCTATTTTTAAAAAATATAAATAGCAAATATTCAAAAACAACAGGAGTTTCATATGTGTGGAATTGGGTGACGCTGAATTTAAGCAGTGTTCTTCATTGTACAGTGTTGGTTTTTCTCTGGGAAGAAGAGGGGTGAGAAGAAGCAACTTGGGCCAGTTAAGAAACTCCTGGAAGTGGGCAAAGGTATGCACATGGAGTCTGTGTGCAGCACTGATTGCATTTCCAAGTGAAGGTGCACAGTGAAGGGTTCTGTGGAGGAGTCCACAGTAAAGCAGGCACAGGGTGAAGGAAAATTCGTTTTTCATCTGAGAAAATGGGCTCCTTAGGAATGAAGAGTAAAAAAAGGTGAGGAGCTGGGGATATAGATCAGTGGATTAAGGGCTTCCCTGGTAAGCACAAGATCATGAGTTCGATCCCTGGCATCAAAAAACAAAAATGTGATGAGTGATTCTGCAAATATCTAAGTGAAATATTTGAGAGAGTGAGGAAGACAGAGCCATGAATGTTTTGAAGGGTGGTGAGTATCACCCTTGTCTCTGATGATTAGTGGGATCTACCTAGCTATCTATGGGCTTGTATTTGTCCCTGGTGTTGATCTCTGAGCTCAGTGGACATGGGTTCCCCCTGTTGGTCTAACAGGAAACTACAGGGAGGTTTACACCTGGGCTCTCATTGATCTCTCCTGTGATCTTGCAACAGTAATACATGGCCCTGTCCTCGGTAGTCACAGAGTTCAGCTGCAGGGAGAACTTGTTGGCTGTGTCATCAGAGATGGAGATGTGGCCTTGCAGGCCTGGGTTGTAGTTTGTGTTACCTGACAAGTAACTGATCCAATGTAGAGCTTTGCCAGGAAGCTGATGGATACAACTTCCATCATAACTACTAGTTTTACAGGCACAGGTGACAGTGCAGATGAGGGATAGGATCTCCTCGGGCTTCACCAGGCTGGGTCCTGATTCTTGATATGTCATATCAGGCAGCACATCAGAGGACAAGGGGAGACATAGTGAGTTTTTCCCTTCCCATATCCAGACCCCCACAAACAACTAGACACCCCAGAACTCTCACCCAGGGGAGCTGCCATTAGAAATGAGGGTCCACAGCATCTCCATGTTGCCTGCAGGATAGAGACCTCCACTCCTAACTGGCTGGGGACAGAGATTTCTTCTGCTAGCACCTAGAGTGATTTGCTTATGTGACTCGGGTGCTGTATAAGAGGCTGAGCCAGAAAAACACAGGGTCCTCACACCTGGCACTGAGTGGTGGGAGCTGGTGAATGTGGCATTGCTGATATAGGATTCAGCTCTGGCAGACCTGTTCTCTGTTTTGTATTTTTAATTGGAGTGGTTCTATATATGATGATCATGTTAAAAAAATAGTAATAGTTTCTGTTTGCTTTCTATCAGCCCAACATTCTGAGACTTTAATATTAATTTCTGGAAAAACCCTTTAGGAAGGTGGTGTAGCCTGCTGTTGATTTGCTTTCTACCTTGGCCCATCTGCATTGAACTGTGTCTCCTTGTTAGCCATAACTCATATTGATATCTTCTCCAGGGTTTCTACCAACACAAGTGAATACTGTGCTGGCTCTGATACAAGATAATGTCCTTGTGCATGCCAATGTTTTAGCAGGACTCTGGTCCACAGAGTTCATATCTGAGAAGAGTGTACATCAAATATTAGAAAAGGCAACAGCAGTGACACCAAGGCAGAGGGTGTGGCTGGTCTATCTGGACTGAGGCTCACTGGTGTTATTGAGGCCTGTGCAGCAATGCTCAGAGGATGGAGGGCAGCCTTGATCTCAGTGCAGCACAGAAAGTGTACTATAGACAGCACAGGCAAGAGCATTCAGTCAAAACAGATTCTACTCAAATTGAGCAGTGTGTGAATTAGAAATGACATCTCCTTCTCACAGGTGCACCTCTGAAAGAGGAGACCTGCTGCCTTGATGATGGCCCCAGGTGAAGTACAACACATCGATTTTGTCATCAGCCTCTTTGTGATTGCTCCAAAATATGGACATTGTGCCACTGTCAGGACTTGTGACACAATTTTCCACACTAACTCTGGGGTGCAAGGCAAGAGTAGCAAAATGATTTGAATAGAAAAAAGACGTTTAGGGAGCAGAGGGTTCTGAAATATTCTGTGTGTAATTGCATTCAGACAGCAAGAGTGGTCCAAACTCTTCAAGTGAAAGCACAATGTCAAGAGAAGGAAGATGGATAGAAGAGCAAATGCATTTTTTTTCAAATTCAAAAACTTTTATATTAATCATTGTTAACTATTATACTGCTTTGAAGTCCTATGTTTTCATTCATTGGTTGGAATGGTTTTATTCTGGTTTGTTTGATCTTAATATATGTGATTATATGAATAGTTACTTTGAAGGCAAACAATATGGCAGCCATTGTTGATTTAATACCATCTTGCTCTGAAGTCCTACCATGCTCTTGTTTTTCTATTACCATTGGTTCTATCACATTATGACTTATTGGATTTTAATATGTATGATAGTATAAACAACATTTTTATAGAAAATGAGATAATATAGCAGCCATTGTTCATCTTTTGTTATTTGGTTTAGAATGCCTTGCAATACTTTTATTCTCTTGAGTGATTTTATTCTATTTTGTTATGTTTGACATTATTGTGTGTAAAGCTAAGCTCAACTATTTAAAAGAGACATTATGATATCTACTGTTAATATCCACTTGTCTTGTGAATTGCTGTGTTGCTTACATTGTTCTGATCTGCTTAGATCTATCCTCTTTTGTTTTATTCTCTTTAAAACAAAAAAATTAAAAAACTCCAAAAATCAAAAAATTGAGTGCAAGAAACTATGTGACTATTTCAGAGAGTTGAATGGGCATATTAAAAAAACAATCATTATAAAGAGCATTTTATTGTACTTTTGTATCATGTTTCTTTTTCATTTCATATATTGAATGGCACTTTTCATTACACTATGAGGAAGTTATGAGTTAAGAAGAAATAAAAAAAATATGCCAATGTTTTTCTAATGTACCTTTTTTAAAAAATTTATTTGTTTCAATATCCTTTGCTACCTTAGGGGTTACATGTGATGTTTCAATACATGTGAACCTCATGCTGAGTCTAAATCAGGAGAATCACTTTTCACTTTTATGATAAAATCATCCCAACTCAGTTCTGCTAGCTTTGTGTAATTCACAGTGCAGTACTGTTACCAATCCCAACCCCAACATGGAAAAAGAACCAGAGCTTCTTGTTTATAGAGAAGTACCTCTGTATTCATTCACCCATCTCTCCCATCTTTCCTTTTGTCTGTTTTTTAATCTGTCAGATGAATACCTTAAGCATGTTCTTCCCTCTGGTGTAACATCCTTTCTGATGATGTCCAGCTGTGTATCACAGTATCTTCTGTGTAGTTTTGCCTTCTTGAGCTCCCAACAGCAAAGAGGGCGAGTTTCTACTACTCAGCAGGTTAGAGGACTGGTAACATGATGTGAGGACTGAATTCACTGAGAAAAGCATTTTTTTGGTTTCTTGATATTTAATTGGGGTTTCTGTAATTAAAATAATAGCAATATGGCATACCCATGACTATTTGTCATCTACATACCTTATTTAACAAAGTGTCACTCAGATATTTTACTTATACTTTTGGAGATTGTCAATAGAAAGCTTGTGATTTTTAGTGGTTTCTCAAATTTCTTCTTAGAAACTTGTGCTCTACTTTTCAAATGCTTCCTTGGAAGTAGTTGTTCATAAATATGTGTACACCAAAACAATGACCTCAATATACGTGAGTGTGATGTGCCAATTCCCCATCCACAAAATATGTAATGTATATAAGGCACATGCTAATAAAAATAAACAACAGCTTTAGAACATAGTACATCATTCAATTCTGAATAAACATGCTTACTATCTTAAAACCTCTAGTATTAAATTTTTCATTTAGAATAATCTACATTAAATGTATAGAATGTACATTAAATGTTTGCAAATTTTTATTTGACAAAATAGAATGATACCGTTTGATGAATTAAAAAGAGACTCAGTTAAAAATTGTGAGTTAATAACTGCATGTCACGTTTGGTGATTTATATGAAGGAAGAGGAGCATACTAATATGAGATGCCAATAGTAGAGACACTGGTGCTGAATATGGAAACTCTATATATGCGTTAATGTTTTGGTGGATTGATAACTGTTTAAATAAATGAACTTAAAGTGAATTGATATTTGTTCACTTTTTCCCAATTTGCAGGGAGTATCTGGAAAATACCATTGTAAATGAGACCTGCCATTTTTGGAAATGGATGGAAATTAAAGAAAACTGAACTAAAAGCCTGTTTTGGGGGAAATTGGCCAGAAGGTTTTGAGCATGTCAGGCAGGCGCTGGCTCACTAGCATGGTAGCTAAAGAGGGCACATGGGGAGTGGTAGGTAGCATGGCTGCTGCTCTCAAGTGCTTCCTGCTGTTCCTGAGTACTCCTTTCAGGGAATTTTATGTCTGATCTCACACTGATATCCCCTCACTGTTTCTTGCAGTGTTATACATGGTCTTGTCCTGGAGTCTCAGGCTGCTCAGCTCCATGTAGGCTGTGCTGGAGGGTGTATTTGTGGTGAGGGTGGTCCTGCCCTGGAACTTCTGAGCATGTCCAGTCTTTCCATCCTTGGGATCAATACATTCCATCCATTCCAGGCACTTATTGGGGCCCCTGTTGCACCCACTGTATTAGGCAGTCTGTGAAGATGTAGCCAGACAACTTACAGGAAACCTTTACTGAGGCCCTGGGCTTTCTCAGCTCAGTCCCACAATGGACAAGTTACACTTCACCTGAGGAACCTGTGAAGGGAAGACAGAATTTGGATTCAGTTTCCCCTGACTAGCTCTGGTCTCTTCCACAGACCTAGCCTTTGGGATGGCCTTAGATTTCACAGCTGTCACCAAGAAGAGGATTCTCCATGTCCAGTCCATGGAGAGGAACTGTGCTTTGGAGGATTCTGCAGAAGAAAGTGATGGCTGTGGAATGATCTAGCAACATATATATCCATATTTACCTCAGGTAACTTGAGTTATTGGCATATTAACAAGGCAGAAATTTCTTAGCTCTTCACCAAGACCCAATCAGCCTGAGGAGGAAGTAGTTTTCCATGGATGATGCAGCAGTGTTGTGTGAGAATCCATGAGCTCATCCTGTCTGAGGAAAAGCATCTCCTGACACTTCCTTCAATCCTGTGCATATAGGCCTCACTTCTCTGAGAATCAAGGCACCACTGAAAGGGTCTGGTCTCTGAACTCACTCTGAATGAACTCCAAACCACCTGAACTTCTTCTTGGACATCCCAGCATACTGATTCTAAATTTGTGTATTGACCTCTGTCTGTTTCTATCATTTATCAATGAAATTGATATAAATATTGTTGACCCTGTGAGAGCAACACTGTCCATGGATAACTCTGATATCAGCCAGGTAAGCTTCAGGACCTGTCTGGGTTGACAGTATCCCATCTTCTCTATGGAAAGAGCCCATCCTCAGACCAGTCCTGTGATGTGTGGTCCAGGGTTGTGTTTCAGTTGTCATCAAGAATGGGTCTTGCTAGATCACTGCCCTCGTAAGTGGCTGTGGCCTGGCAAGTTGTGGACACCCCAGAGTGAGAATCATCAGTGTCTCCTGAGATCCACACCATGTTGGGAGCTAGGGTACCAGGAAACCAAGGAACCAGCTTGCCACCCAGGTAAATGACTGTGGACTGGCAGACTGCAGAACCACCAGCGTTTCTGAGATCCATGCCATGTTGGAACTTAGGGTACTGGGAAACCAAGCAACCACCTCACCACCCTGGTAAGTTGCCATGGCCTGGCAGGCTGTGGCTGCCCCAGGGTGAGAACCACCAGCGCCTCCTGAGATCTACTCCAGGTTGGAACTTAGGGTGCTGGGAAAGCAGCTGTGGGCCTACTGGCCTGCAGGCTGAGAATGAAACCCCCATCCCATCCATTAGTAAATGGGAGCCATAAGTTTGAGCAGCTCTTGCGAGGTTCACCATACGTAGTCAAGCAAATAGGGGGAATTTCCTTCTACCATCTCTTTGAAGGCAAATATTGTTATCATTGTTTTGCTTTGTTCAGATTAATTGTACTGCTCTATTCAATATTCTGTTTTGATAAGTTCTATAATATTCTGTATTTCCTTTGATTTTGCTATACCTGATTGAAAGAAAAACTATTGTGAAGATAACAAGATATACTATTGCTGTTATCCTGGTAAATGGCTGTGAAGTCCTGTACCAGTTTCACTGCACTGTCTCAATTGGTCTTTTTCTGTCTTGTTCTGTTGTATTTTACTACCTTCAAAATAATTTTTTTTAAAAAATTTTATTAAATATAAGAAAGTAACAAAATACCTCCAAAAACTTCCAACTCCACGAAAGCTGATACATGGGGAATGGATGGGTAGAAACTAAAAAAAAAGCAACAGAATTATGTAAGTTGATTAAAGAGTAAGTAACAACAAAAAATAGATCCGTAAGTTACTGAGAAAGCTGTAACATGATGTAACTAAACAGATAATGGACTTAAAAAGCAAAAGGAGGAAAAGACAGTGCTCTAAATGATATAATAGCATGTATGTTTAAGTGTGGAGAATTGATAAACATGCTGTTAAGTTTTTGTTGGATAGTTGAACAGAACAGTTTGCAGCCTCACTATTTGAATATCCATTTTGTATGCTTTAATTTTGTAACTCAACTATACCTAAGAAGACAATATGTAATTTATCAACTAGTGATTTCAAACTGTTTATTTTTTTTTAATTCTGTATTGTTTTTACCATTTTTCTTTTTTGCTTTTTTTCTCTTTAAATAAAATTTGAAAAAAAAGAATGGTCTTCATGTGAATATTGATAACTCACTTCCAAAATCTTGTTGAAGTGTTTGTGTTGCTTTTACTTGAGTCTCATTCTCCATAGAATTTTGCAGATTTCACAGAGATTACATTGGCATTCACTATTCCTTGTCTGTACACATTGATTTATCTACATGGTTTGTACACCACTCACATTCTCTAGCACTCTTGATCTATGTGACACACTGACTCCTATTGTCAACACCAAGGCTTGATAATGAAGATCATATTCCACTGAACTATGTGACTCCCACCAATGCAGCACCATTTTAAATTCAAAGAATCCTTTCTGTTTTGCAGTCCTTCATTTACGCAATATCCAGTGCATTATTAAATCCACATTTGTGGCTCTTCTTGTATGGTTGTCAACTAAATTCACCTAATCAATCAAGATATTTATCATACATATATTCACTATAAACTTACTTTTTTAAAATTATGAATTGTCCTCTTAGAAATAGTTGTTCAAGTTACAAAATTAAAACATACAAAGTAGATATTCAAACAATGAGAGTGTAGAGAGCTACACATGCATGAGTCTCTATATGCATTTCTATCCTTTCTGTATTAGAGGGAAAAGCAAAACAGCAAGATAAAACAAAACAAATTCCTATAAAGGCATGAAACCAAAAACCTGTATAAAACCACAGTACAATGTGATCTACAAGGATTACTGTGTTGTTTCTTATTATCTTCAATAGAATTGTCTATATCATCAGGCATAGTTGAATATAGCAGTATATTTGAATATAGCAGTACATAACAATATTAGTAAAAATAAAACATTATAGGCAGTATAAAACTTCAAATGGAGGTAATAATCAAACCATAGTATATATTCTAGTGAATCTTGTCATCTTAAGTGCAGTTGCCTATACTCTCAGACTTGATACTATCAATCATAACAGCCTTGAATAAAATCTATCAATACAAAACAGTGATCTAACAAACCAGATTCGATTACAATCAGTCATAGTAAAACAGTGTAGGTTTTACAGAATTTTAGATTAAGTTAATGGGAAATTAAGGTTGATTACCATATTATGTCCTGTTTTTTTTCAGGATTACTGTCTGTGCCCTCAAATATAGTACAGGTAGAATGACTGGAACAGAATATAATACATCTAAGCAAAGTAGTGTGAGTAATGTGAGTTTTAAATCCTGGTGCACTTTAACAATATCATGTATTAAGGCAATTTATGTTAAGAGATTCTAGCCATCCTTCTCTACCTCACTTCTGCTATGCTATCTTTCTGCCTTTGTTTGTCTAGTTTTCTCCTTCATTCTACTGCCTGCCCCACTCATTGAGGCCTTTCTGCCACTGTTCCTAAAATCCTGGTATTTTTTTCCTCTCTCTAGAATGTCCTTAAGTATTCTCTGTAGGGTTGGATTGGTGGTGGCAAACTCCCCCAGTTCCTCTTTGTCATGGAAGCATTTTGTTTCTCCATTAATGTCTAGTGACAGTTTTTGCAGGGCACATCAATTTGGGCTGGTGGTTATTTTCTTTCGGGGGTTGGAATACTTCATTCCAAGCTTTTCTTGATCAGATTGTCTGTGTCAAGAAGTCAGCCGTGATTCTGATGGGCTTACCTTTATAGATAATCTGTTTCTTTTCTCTGATGGCTTTTAATATTCTGTTTTTATATTGAATTTCTGGTATCTTGATTATTATATGTCTGAGTGTAGATCTGTTTTGGTTGTAGGTGGCTGGAGTTCTGTATGCCTCACATAACTGAATGTCATTTTCCTTTCCCATGCTTGGGAAATTTTCCTTAATTATTTCTGTGATTAGCCTTTGTAATTCACCTCTTTGTACTCCTGCTTCTTCATTCACATTTCTTGTTCTTAAATTGTAGATTCTCTTGTCTTCTTCCAGCCTTTGTATTGTTACTGCCTATTTCCTTGTTATTTTTAGATCTTTTCTTTCATGATCATACATTGCAAACTTGTCTTTGAGTTTTGATAATCTGTCCTTAGTTTCTTTTAAGGAGTTTTGCCAGCTTTCAATGGAGTTTTTGATTTCCTGGTAATCTCTTTGAATCTGCTCCATGTATTCTATATTTTCTTTATATTCTTTATCAAATGTTTCTCTCCTTGTTTTGTGTTCCTCTCTTCTTCTGTCTGTATCTTCCTAAGAGATGGTTCCTGAGAGCATTTCTTTTATTACTCTACTCATATCTTGCTTTACCTGATTTAATATTTCAGATTTGAGCTCATCTACAAGGTCCTGAAGGTATCTCTTAATGTCAATTGAAGCCATATCTTATGTTGCATGTTTGCTGCCCTCAGTCTCTCTTGTTTTATCCTCCCCTGGATTAGTGCTCTCAGGGTTCTGGGATAGAGGCCTCCTCTTACCTCTCTCCTTTCATGGTCCCAGCTTCCTCCACACAGGTTTACAGTTCAGGTCCCAGCCCCCTTCCATGTTTGCCAACATTCCTCTGAATAACGCTGGTGAGGGACCTCTGCCCTCTCCTTCCTGCCCCTCCCCACTGGTCTAGCCAAACTTCAGGGGCCTTCACCTGGTTAGTGCATGCTAGGTGCTGGGAATGAATTTGGGATGGCTCATTGGGTCCCAGCCAGGGGCATGGCCCAGTCCAAGCAAATCCCACAAATCTGCTCTGGGGAGGGAGCATCCAACTGAAGTCACTGTCACTCTCAGTTCAGGCTCCTACTGCCTGATTCCAACATGTTGCCCCTTTGGTTGTACCCTTCCCATGAGGGAGTCTCATTCCCAGTACTGACCATGGATTATTGAAATTCCCTTTGCTGGCTCCAATCTCCATTGGACTCACCAACTCCCTACTTCATCCCTGCTGTGGTTCATGTGGGTGGTGGCTGGAGTTTGGGCAGCTCGGTTGGCTGGTGTGGATTCAAGCTAGCCCACGTTCACAGTGAAAATGCTGTGTCCTGTAATTTTTAGCTGTTCCAGTTGCAGTTCTGATGTGTTTGATGAGTTTTTTTATGTTTTAAGTTCTTCCTGTGTGAAGAGGATCCATCTCCCTCTGTCTGTATCTCTCCAGAATGTTTTATTCTGGAATATGAGTTATTTCTCCCGGGAGTCTTTGTATCTTGTTGCTCAATGAGTGGCTATCTTAACTTCTTCTAAACTTTCAATACTGAATGAGTTTTTAAAAGAACAATACTCAGGTCCTGGAAGAAACAGGTCTAAGTTCCACAATTTCTCCTTAACTGCCATAGTTCATGGAGGATCCTGAGAACCTAACTTCTACCAAACATAGGGTGGTTGCCTGTCTGGGTCACATAAATGTATCTACATCATCTGCAGTCCCCAAGAAAGTGTTGAAATAGCTGCAGAGTATCTTTCAGTGAGGGAAGCATGATTTGTATCTAGAGGCAGATTTAACTCCATCTACACAACTTCCCAAACCAACCTTCATGGTCTATGCAACACCTTGTTGAAGAAGTGTGGCCTACAGAAGGTCATCCCACCCAGCACTTACATCACTGCATGGCTCTGTGGCCCACTTTTGGCAGATTCTCCTGGACCCATACTTCTGGTCCCCTTGCTGAGAAGCTTTTTGGGCAAGGCAAACTAGAATGATGATTCCACACAGGATCTTCTGGTACAGAATAAGGTTTACCTAGGATCTAGACCAGGATCAGAGGTGCTTTAGACCAATTAGTGTCACCTGGGCCTGGAACTCCAGTGAAAGCACATGTGTGAACCTGTCCAAGCTCAGTAGCAGGTGAGCTCCACAGCAGGACACATTCATTGTGTCAGTAATCATGGCTCCAAAATATAGCAGCTTGGCTAGATCAGCACAGCTCTAGCCTCATTACTGTCACCCATAGAAGAGTCCATAGCTTGTCTATCCCAACAAAGACTCTATACAATCTGAGGAGGGTTAGAGTGACTTGAGCATAAACTGGATCAGGTATCCAAGCTGGGACATTTACAACGTGGCCTTCAGTGTCTCCCAAAGTGGTGACAAAAGTATTTCCCTCACGCCCTGTTTGCATCCTGAGTTCAATTCCAGCAACTGTCTAAGACTTGATATCAGGACCCCATGCCTCAGGCACCACAAGTGACATGAACCCTGAGTTTCAGGTGCAATTGCAGAAGGATATATATCTCTTGGTGTCTTCTGAACCCAATCTGCATAATGCAGAACCTGGAGAAAACACATGCGGGAGGTAGAATCATTGCCCACTGACCCTGTGATGTACTGCTAGGGAAGATTATTTGGGTCAGAAGCTCCTTGGTGATCTGCTTAAAATCCATGAAAGGCACCCAACTTCTTCAGGACAGCTTGGCAACAGTAATGCCATGGTGCTAGTCTTCTGGCTTCAGGATGCTTCTTTCTACTTCTTGTGTCCTCAGATTCCTCAGAAAATATAAATACAGAGTCTGAATTTGCAGATACATGAAGGAATATCTGTTGTGTCATCCTTGGCCTGTGAATCTAAGTGCAAATGCAGGGATGCATCTGGATGTCCCAAAAATCCTAAGAAGTAAAGAGCAAGCTTTGCATAGGTCATGATGGAAAGGAGAAGAAATAAGCCTGAGACTCTATATGATATGAGCAGAGTGTAGCACTTATTGATGAGTGAGGTTGGAAAGGGCTCTCCTGCCCTCTCCTGTCTTATATGAAGCCTGGTCATTGGCTTCACCAAATTCTAACTCAAATTATCATAGGTCCATAGGTCCTGCAGCCTTTTCATCTCTAGGCCATTCTCATCACATTGGTTAAGTGAGCAAATGAAGTTCACTTTTTATCTACTTTAGAGAAAATCATCACCATGAGAATGACATTATCAAGTACAGAGGTATGTTTGATAATTTAAGGCAGGCTTTGGAATGCAATATGACTGATAAATACAGAATCAACTGACATAAAATAAAGAATATCAAAATGGAATCATGAAACTGCTAAACAAACAATGAATGTTAAGAAACAGGAATAATTCATTATAAATATTCTCTATTATTTTACTGATTTAAAGATTGAAATGTAAGAGAAAGAAAGATATTGGGGGGAGAAAAATAGAGAGACTGAGAGATGAGACAGTGACTGAGACAGAGACACAAAGAGATCCTATCTCATTGCTGAGGCAAAATACAAAGCACACATACATTTAAGGAGGAAAGATTTATTTAACTAACAGTTTATAGATGTTCCAGGGCATTGTTGTTTGCCTCCAAGGCATGGCTGCATGATAGAGGAGTTTGGCACAGGGTAAATATTTCATGGAATGATAGGGAATAAAGAACCTACCATTAATTTCAACTAGTCTTTAGACTGTATCCAGGCTACAAGTCCATTTGTTGTTGCTACTCAGACTCAAAGTGGACCTGCCATTATTCACAACTGGAACTGTGATAAATCAACTTAGTACATGACTTTAGCACATGGCTTTATTGATGGGACAGGATGACCACATCCCACAAATTAAAAGAGTTTGTAAATATTTCAGTTTGTAATCTGTTGACTCCAATCCAGGACATCATTATCAAAGGGCATGGAATCAGAAATATGTTTCATAATGTGACAGGATGGTAGCAGTAAGATTAACATTCATATTTTCCTTTATATTCTGTTGAGACTCTGATCATACTGATTGATGTTACCAGGATAGGGTGTCTACATTCTACACCTAGAAATATGCTAAACCTGTTTCATTAGCACACACTATTGATCCATATTCACATGCCCTATGTCCATGCCCTCTTTCAAAATCTCCATCTATGAGGGCACGAAGCATTAGAAGGACATGTAGATGCAAGAGAGATGCATATACTGAAATAGAAAGAGAGAGAGAGACATAAAGACAGACCACAAAATATCCTAAAGGTAGTGTGTTAGCATGGGTTTCATGAATCCCTATTTCTAAGTTCTACAAAGAATGTATAGTCATGATGCCTGTTCATCTCCTATGAACTGAAAGGGTTCACTGAGCTCTTACCTGATCCAGACAGGTGGCCCCTATTCCTTTCCTCCCTGAGCACAATGCCCTATATTATCTGGTGCTTATTTGGAAGCAAAGCCTCCTAAAGTGGCCTAGCAGAAGGCAGAGCTGTGTATTCTCAGATCCTGTTGAGCGGAATGTGAAGGATTTATGCCCCTAATCTAAAGCATTTGTTTTGACATGAGACAACACTTTACCATGAGGATAAAATTGTTACATTAATTTTTACATCATAATAACTTTACATTCAATAAAAACCTAAACTCAAAGAACTTCAAAGTATTTTGATGTCTATCAATCTATTACCGCATCTAGTAAAATTCCTATCTGGGAAGTCACTAAATTAATCATGTAAGTATATACTTCTGCCATTAAATTTGAGAGGATGTTTACTTTTAACTCAGTTTCTTTACATGTTATCTGCAGCTTATGTGTTGCAGGGTCCCCTCAGTTCATATGACATTAAGACAGTGAGGAAACCACAGAGCCTGACAGGAAGTCCTCCCTCCTTAGCCCACTCCTCCGCATCTGCTTCTGAGAACTTTCCTGGGGCTCACTGGGTCCTCAGCACCCCCTGCTGGTCGTGGGGCCTTTTGAAGAAAGGATTGTGTCTGGCCTGCATTGATGTCCCCTCATTGTTTCTCTTGCACAGTAAATCATGACTATGACCTCAGTTCTTAGACTGTAGATACTGCGTGTTCTTAGCCTTATCTCTGGATATGGTGATTTGGTCCTTCATGGAGTCTATGTGACATATATTTTCTCCACCAGTTGCTAATTAGCGAGACCTAGCCTTGCCCCCTCATGCAGCCTGGAAGTGGTACACTTAGCTATTGAAGGTGAATCAATCCAGAGGATTCACAGGAGATTCTTCAACACTTTATGCTACATGGAGGCTCTGCACACTCTGCTAAATGCACCTCATAATGGACACCTGCAAACACAGAATCAAACACTTAAAAATCACACATAGTAGCAGTTTATCCTACTCATGTACAGTTACACACCCAGAACCTGTTATTCTTCATAAACCAACTTGTAAAATATCAACAAGGAGAACCCAAGTGAGAGTAATTTCCATGGTATCTTCATTTCTGACCAATGAGTCAGAGCACCAAATAATTGAGGTCTGGATTCCACTCCACAGCTGCTGCAGAATCAGGCCTGGGATGGTTCTCATCAGCAGAGGGAGACCCTACTACCTAAGCAGGCAAAAGATTCCTCAAAGTGGGCAGCAACCACAGAAAAGTGTACTGGAGAAGTTTGGTATAATGACAGCATTTCTTAATCATGATTACTCACTATGTGATAGTGTCTTGAGTATATATCTCTTCTTTTCTCCCTTTTATGCATAAGCACAAGTCATGTAGTTTTTGTATTAATGGTGTTTACCTTATAGTCAAGAAAAATTATGAAAATATCAAAATCATCTGTGTTTTCCGTGTAGGACTTGATGCCCTTTAGAGTATTTTCTAGGTCTTTTCTTCCTTCAGTTTTTAACACACTGCCAGTATAAAGTGCATGAAGAAAAAGGAACTCACCTGATGCAGGTTGAATCTCCCTTTCTTGCATTGTGAACAAGTGTGACTGGGTCAGTCAGGGTTTTCTGGAGAAACAGATAAAATAAAAATATACAAATGTATGGGAAATTACAAGATTGGATTATGATAGTCTGCCGCAGATTAGATGAGGAATTGTGTACAGGGTGTCTACACACTTGAGGCTGAAATGTCTGGCCCAAGGGCTGGAGCTTACTTCAGCATCCTGTGCTAGTCTGTATCAGGAAGCCAGTGAATCTCTGACAGACCACCAAAGAATCTATGAAGGAAGGCTGAAGAGTCTATGATGAAGACTAAAGAGACCCAGATGAAAGCTGAAAATTTTGTGCTAGAAGCCAAGTGTCTTGGTTACTGTTATGTCTTGCTGTTGAGACAAAATACCTGATGCCCAAAGTTCAGGAAGGGAAGGTTTATTACTTACAGTTTGGAGATTTCAATTCATACTCAGACTCCAAGACAAAATTACATGGCTAAGGGGCAATAGTTCATGGCTGCTCCTATAGCAAAGTGCAAACCAGCAAAAGAGAGAAAAGAAACACCTTCTTCTAGCTTTACACTTTATGCTGGCTCCATCCCTGGGTGTGTGTAGCACTCATATCACGCATTCAAGAGGTGAATGATTAACCAATCACAAATACTAGTTTCAGCCATGTCCACTATTGCATGAGACTTGGGGCAGAGGGCACTCTGACATAAAACAAAACACCAGGAGATGTCCAAGCTCCAGGTGAAGACTGGAGCTCCTCCAAAGACCTAGCAATCAGTTTTCATTTACCAGATTTTTTTGCAGGTGTTCAGTGTGTTTGTAACACTGGGGTATTGAATTCCCTTTTATAATTGTTTTGGAGATTATCTTATGTTTCGTGTCCAATGGTGATTGTTTTATGATATTTGGCACAACAGAGTGAGATGTTTTATAATTACATTTGTAATTATTTTTTACTTCCTGTTTAATTGCTCCTTTAATGTGTAGTGAAATTCATTGTTTCTTCTGATGTGTTCTAGCTTAGAATCCACTCTGTCTGAAATTAGAATGCAACCTGGTATTCTTTTCCAAATCCTTATTTCAAGGAATATAAATTTACATCCTTTAAACCCATAGATTTCTAAATGAATTATATGCAAATCTTTTATACTGTATAATATGGGACTTTTTATATTAATCCATTCTGCCAATTTATGCCTTTTGATAGATAGGAGAATTGAGACCAGGCACATTGTTGTTTCTTACTGAAAGATAATGAATTATCAGTGTCCTTGTATACATTTCCTTTGTTGATTTCCATTTTTTATTTTTTATTTTAAAGAAAAAAACCAGTGGTATAAAATTTCAAAATAAGATTGTCAGAGTACAACACTTGTTAGTACATTGCATATTGTTGTCTTCAAAATAGTTCTTCTTATTACAAGACATAGAAATGAAAAATTAATGAAACAATATAGACACAAAGCTTTCTTTTAAATGAACTAATTGCAATTAGTAGTATAGCTATCTTATCCATTTTTGTGTATGTTTTTTTCTTTTATATTTTATCTATTCTCCTTTTTCCCATCCCAGTTTCTCTTTCTTTTGAACAGTTTCTCCCTATTTGAAATATCTATTGTAAATTTTGGATTATTTACTTTTCAAGCTTCTTACAGTAAGAAGATAATAGAGTATTTTCACATGTGAGTCTGATTTATTTCTTTTATGAGTATGAACTCATGTTGCATCCATTTACCTTTAAAAGAAATCAATTTATTCTAATTTATAGCTGAATAGTACTCCATCATATAAAAATACCACTATAGATATCTGTGTGGAGATTTCCTAAAAAACTAGGATTAGAGGTCTCACTTGAACCAGGTATTCTCCTTCTGGGTATCTCCCAGAAGAATTAAAAATATCATCACAGTGACATATGTGCATCTGTGTTTATAGCAGCACGATTTGTAATTGCTAAATCTTGGGAAAAAACCAAACACTCATTAACCTAGAAATGGAGTAGAAAGATGTGGCATTTTTATACAGTCATGCATACCCAGCCATAAAGAAGGACAAACTTGAATCTTTTACAGGTAAACAGATTCAAGGTGGGACAATATTCATAACTGAAAAAAAATCAGACATCACAGTGTAAACATTACACTGTCTCCTTGGTGAGAAACTGAAATTGTAAATAAGGTCTAAAATACACAATACGTATTGTGAAATGGGAAAAAAAATTCAAAGACAAAAAGCGACCTAGGATAGGGGAAAGGAAAAAGGACGGAAGAAAAAGACAAAAAAACAAATGCAAGTTAGTTATACTACTAGTGTCTTTTACCTGGTTGAAAATTAAAGTTTGTGTTAATATCAATTACAGGAATTTTAATGTTTATATCTTATATTGTGAATAAGTAACTGAAAGATAATAATATGCAATTTATTAACTATTGTTATGCTATTATGAAATTTTATTTTCTTCCAGAAACCTAACAAAATAAATTCCAGTATAAAATTGTAAATTTACAATACGTTTTATGTATGCATGTTGTATTTGAAGTGTTTATTTTCTCCAGAATAGTATTATATATTACAGCTTTTATGTTTTTGTAAAGGTAATTTTTTATTTTATTTAAAGAAAAAAACAGAAAAAGTGTAGAAATAATATATAATTTCAAAAAAATAAACAGTAAGAAACCATTAGTTGATAATTACATATTGTCCTCTTAGAGGTAGTTGTTCAAGTTACAAAAATAATGCATACAAAGTAGACATTTAATCAGTGAGACTGCAAAAAATTCTTTTACCTATCCAACAAAGCTTATTAATATAGTTATCAATCCTACATGCTTAGACATACATGCAGTTATATCCTTTAGAACACTTTGCTTTCCTCTCTTCTTTACAATTGCAATTACACATTGTGAGTTTTATTACACCTACATTTCTTATTAGTTTTTACACTTGAGACACAATGTGATATTTATAAATATGATTCTCATTTATTTCACTAATGAGGATAGCCTCAAATTGTCTCCATTTGCCTATGAAGACCTCAAGATAATCATTTTAATAGCTGAGTAATATTCCATTTATAAAAATACCACATCTTTTTCATCCACTCTGCAGTTGACATGCATCTTGGTTGTTTCCAAGATTTAGCTACTACAAATTGTGCTGCTATGAACATGGGTGCACATATATCACTCTGATTTTAGTTCTTCTAGGAAAATACCCAGGAGGGGAATAGCTGGGTTGAATAGAACTTCTAATCCAAGTCTTTTGAGAATTCTACATACTGATTTCCATAGTAGTTGCACCAATCAATACTCTTACCAACAGTGGAACAGTGTTCCTTTTCCCCCACAGCCTCAACAACATTTGTTATCAGTTGATTTCTTGATGGCAGCTATTCTTTCCAAGTGAGATAAAATCTCAATGTTGTTTTAATTTGCATTTCTCCAATGACCAGTGATGGTGAACATTTCTTCATCTATTTATTTGCCATTTGTATATCTTCATCTGATAAATGTGTGTTCATCTCAGATGCCCATTTTTGGAAATGGTCTTTGAATTTTGGGGGTTTGATGGTTTTCAATTCTTTATATGTTCTAGATATAAGTCCTTTGACTAAGAGGTTGTTAGCTAAAATTATTTCCCATTGTGTTGGTTTTCTTTTCACTCTGTTGGTGATTTCTTTTGAAGTGCATAAAAATTTCAATAATATGGGATCCCAGCTGATGATTCTTTAAAGTGTTTCTTGTGCAGTTTGTGTTTTGTTCATGAATTCTCTGCCTACCCCTATGTCTCCAAGACTCTTACCTAACTTGTCTTCCAGTTGATTTAGTGTTTCTGTTTTAATATTTAGGTCTTTAATCCATTTAGAGTTTAGTTTTATGAATGGTGATTGGCATGGATCTAGTTTCAATAAAGTATAACACATGTTCATGATAAAAACCCATCAGAATACATGGTGTTTACCTCAATCTTATAAATTCCACCTATGACAAACCAACAGTCAACATTATATTAAATGGACACAAACTGAAAGCTTTCACTTTAAAATCAGGAACAAGACAAAGATGTCCACTATCACCACTCCTATTAATATTGTTTTGGATATACTAGCCAGAGAATTCAGAAAAGAGTGAGAAATAAAATGAATAAAGATAGGAAAAAACTAAATTAAATTATCACTATTTACAGATGACATGATACTCTATAAAGAAGACCCAAAAAAGTCCATTAAAAGACTACTAGAAGTAATAAACAAATTCAGCAGTGTAGCTGAACAAAAAGTTGATGCTCAAAAGTCAATAACATTCCTGTACACAAACAAAAAAACTCACTGAAAGAGAAATTATGGAAAATTTGCCCTTCACAATAGCATCTAAAAAAGTTAAATACTTAGGAATCAACCTAACTAGCAATGTAAAAGACCTATATACTCAAAATTTTGCTATGCTAAAAAAGGAGATTGAAGAGAATATTAGAAAATGGAAGAATATTCCTTGCTCTTGTCTAGGAAGAACCAACATTGTGAAAATGGCCTTATTTCCAAAACTGTTATACAGATTTATCGCAACCCCAATCAAAACACCATTAACATATATCACAGATCTAGAGAAAACACTCCTAAAATTCATTTGGAAACAGAAGAAACCTAGAATAGCAAAGGCAATTCTGGGCAACAAAGGCAAGGCCATCAGAATCTCAATTCCTGACATGAAACTATACTACAAAGCCACAGTGATAAAATCAGCATGGTACTGGCAAAGAAATAGACACAAGGATCAATGCAACAACTACAAAGACACTGAACCACCTGATATTGGACAAAGGGGCTAAATATGTTCACTGGGAGAAGGATAGCATCTTTAAAAAATGGTGTTGGAAAATTGGCTCTCCACATGTAAAGGCAATTTTTGTGAAATTTTATCTACACACATTAGGATTGAAATTTGAAAGTGATTTTCCATATTAAATCATTTTTCATGGTACAGTAAGAATCTTTATCTTGAGTGGTCATCATCATAAGAAATCCTATTCTTGTCTCCAGTTATTCTCTATGTAATGCTTATTCTAACTTCATAGTTCCTGGAGGATGTACCTCTATTTTCTGTTTATTTGGATATGAAGAATACAGATAATGATATTCACCAGTGTCACATGGCAAATATTTGTAATTGTGAGCATAGTTTTCAGTGTATATTCATGCAGTAACAAAGATATGAATTCCATCCCTTTTATGGTTGAAGAATAACCCATACTTGGAAACACAAATAATTCTTTTTGCTCAGTGTTTATGCAATGCCATACTTTTGAGTAATTTCTAAATTTTGGTTACCACTAGGAAGTTCTATAAGAAATCAGATTGCATGATTTTGTGTAAAGATAGAGTTTCAACACTTTTAGTTTATTACCTAATGAGAGAAATTTTATGTTTTTATTTTGCTAATTTCAGAATCTGTTAAACTATTTGTAGACTAGCTATGAAATTGACATTTGCATTACCAATTTTGAGGCCTCCAATTTTTCCACATCCACATCACTACATGCTACTATCTGTACCTTTTATCCCAAACATACTAATTATGACAAAATGAATAAAATTGAAATTGGTTTCCAAAATTGATGAACTTTGATGGAAGCATACACTTTCTATCCTTTAAAACATATGAAATTTCAAGAAGGATGAATCCATAAAAAATGGATTTGTCTGAGCTTTAACTTGCAGAAAGAAATAGGAAAACAAAAATAAAAAATGATAGCTAAAAACTTGCAGTGTTGCTTTGGCAATATAGAAAAATTATTAACAATGACATTGTAATGGTGATTCTAAAGTTTTTATGGGAATGTAATGTTCAAAAGCCAAAATTTTACTTTTCATGGTTGAAATTACTGTTGTGAGGAATTTTGAAATAAATTTGTTAGAATTTCAACAAATTTAGTTAGAAAATACTAAAAGTGTTATAAATAATATGTGTGACATTACATACAAAAGGTAGCTTGAATGAAGCAGAAATGCAGAGCTGAAATGAAGAAACTATAGAACCCATTATGATTCCATTTGAATAAAGGGAGAGAAATGACTCAGCAGGGGATGAAGAACAAGGCTAATTTGCAGGTAAAGGACTCCTCAGGGCATCAGTGCACCTGTTCCTGATTTGGGATCCTGAAAGGTCTGGCTTCAGGGCATCCTGATCATGATGAGTGCTATACTGGGGTCCTTAGTACCCTTTGGAGGGGCTTAGCATTTTCTGGTTCCACTGAGCATGGTCTGTTGCTACTGATGCCCTGAGAAGTGGACTCAAACTGACTGCTTCTCACCATGCATTCCAAATTCTTATCAGAGTTTACCAGGTTTCCTGAGTCTCCTAAGGATCTGGTCCTGATGGCCACAGCAGAATCATATTTAGAGCAAGGATTAACATTAGAAATATTTTAGCTCAAATGTTCATTTGAGTTTTACACAGTTGAGAAATTGCTATCCCATTTAAGCAAGTGTGTCTAATGAGACAGCAGAGGTAAGGACAGGCATAAGAAAGAGGAGCAGTGGAGAGTATTATACTGAAAAGTCTCAGATCCTAAGAGGAAAATAACTTTAACCTTCCACTAAATGTAAGCAAGACTTACTCTGTGTCCCCAGCACCCCTTTGGAGTGCCCCTGCAGGGAGGTATATGTCTGTGCAAACACTGATGTCCACTCACTATGTCTCACACAGTAACACACAGCCATGTCTTCAGGTCTCAGGCTGCTCATTTGCAGAAACAGCATGGTCTTGTCATTGTCTCTGGAAATAATGCACTGGTCTTTCACAAACCCTGGGCAATTTATCCTACTACTCTTCTGGATAATTACTCCAAATCACTCCAGTCCCTTTCCTGGACCCAGACTGAACTAGTTCATCTAGTAGTCACTGAAAGTGAATCCAGAGGACAAGCAGGAGAGTCTTAGTGATTTCTCAGGCTGACCCAAAGCACTGCCAGACTCTATCAGCTGCACCTCACACTGGATACCTGCAAATACAGAGATATCTTGTTCATGAAACTGTCACTTTTTACAGACACATTATACTGCTAGTGCAAAGAAACTAACACACTACTATTGCAAAGAAACAAGAACACAAAAAGCAGGTGAGTAAAACTTGACTGAAAAGCCCTGAAATACTGGAGAACAACTTTTAAGGATAGACAGACTGAGCTGCACTAGATGGGGAGGCAGAGAACTCATACATCAATCTCCTGTGCAGCAATAAGTGCATTTCTAGAGAAAAACAGGACTTTACCAAAGGGAAGGAAAAACTCAAAGCTCTTGAAACTGCTGAGGATGGACTGGGAGCTTGAAAAAGGTGAGTGAAAATAACTGCACTCTCTTTATGAATTAATTATTTGAGAAACTTTTTACAGTAATAGAAAGCAGACCCACACACTGGGAGAAAAAATTCCAGGCACAGAAGGACAGGCACTTGAGGAGGTCACTGCTATGTAGAAGATTAAGTATCTTAACTCACAGAAAAAGAAAGAAAAAATTGGTGACTCAGGCCAGGATCTGTGGGTTGATGAAAAAATTGGGGATAGATCCCCAGGAGCAGACTCACAACAGGTAGAGGGAATGGCTCCTGCTGTGCTGTCACAAAGATGTTTGGGTGTGGGTTACAATTCTGTGCCATCATAACCCCAAATAGATGGAGGTAAGGCTAGTGATATTTTCATTAAAAATCATGATTAGTGCCAGATAAGATGAGTAATTTAATTTCCTAGGTTCATCTTTACACAGATTACAAATATATCAAAATATCCCAAAGGCACTAATTAAGATATAAAATCATTTTATACTGTTTAAAAATCAACAAGCCATTGTCCTATATCTTCTGACTCTCTTACACAGAAACATTACTTCTTTCAATAAATACTTCCTACTTTTAAAAAAATGAGAGTTATAGGTTTGATGGTGTTGCTCAGGGATAGAGCCTGTGCCCTACATGCACAAAGTCCATAATCTGTCATAAGATGTGCAAAGGGATGGTGGGGACTGCAATGTCTTTTAAGGTTAATACATTATATTCTAAAGCAAAATGAAATTTCTATCTGGATAAGTAAGTTTGCCATAAGCTATCTTTCAGGATCATAATGCTATAAAAGTTTTAAGACCCCAAAATACTTTCCTTCCAAAAAATAGACAACTTCTCAAAACAATTAGAAAACACAATACATATCTGGCCTCCTAGCCTTTGAGCACCTATTTCAGCAGCCACTACACAAGAGGCCAAAGAGTTCACTTTAAGACAATTAGTCACAGTTCACTCAACCCATTGCCTTAACCACCTTATTTCACACAAAACACTTCCTGCCTTGATGACTCCTTCTTGCATACAACAACTTCACTTAATAGTCATATGAGATTCCCCAGTCACCATCTCCACCAGCAGCTCCCTCAAGCCAGCCACCTTACATCCCACCTCTGTTAAAATCCCTCTCAACAATTCTACTGACGTGATATAAATGACTCCTACCCTCTTACCACACAATCGCAGAATGTCGCTCCCTACTGCCTCAGACACATGGTATATAGGTGGCATCTCAACCAAAACAGTTACTCAGAAAAGAGCAAAATATATCATAGTCAACAGCTCTAAAGTAATAGAGGCAAGCCTACTGCCACTCAAAACAATATCATGATTTAAAATATACATTTCACTGTAAGGGACATCAAACATCATCAGACTTTCATTTGCAAACACACAGGTGAAATGTGCAACACAACAGCCTCACACCTTCCATTTTCTACCCCTTATTTGCAATACTCACTTACACAATTATAATTAATTCACAAATCTACTTAAAGCCAAAAACTCAGTCATGGACTTTCCAGGAATCAAAACTACTCATCCCAGATCAACAAGCCTTAGACATTTATCACCAATCTCCCCAACTACTTTGATGTAGGCACTAAAGTTCTATACTACTTATTTAAGTCACTATTTGTCCTTGTCTAAGAAACATTTTTCAGGTCACTCAAAAACTGTCAATTTTGAGCAGAACCTCTCATCAGAGGCACTTACTTTCTCCTTATTTCCAAACCCATGAACTTCAGTGACACATTCCAGACAAAGACCAACAAATATATTTTACAAACACATCATCATCATAAAATATGCCTGCTTTTGCCTCACCCACTCACAGCCCCAATGCTTTGTTATTCCCTTTAATTCCTTGTCATCTTTCACTTTTGATTCTCATGTTTGCTGCTACACTTTAGACAGTCTCTCCTGCAACACCAGGATAATCATTTTTCTCCCATTTCTCACTATGATTTTAATGCAATATTATTTTACCAGAGAAAGCCCAAATGATTAAGGAGAAAGAGAGAGAGAGAGAGAGAGAGAGAGAGAGAGAGAGAGAGAGACAGAGAGAGACAGAGAGAGAGTAGGTGAGTCACTATGTAGGACAGAGAATTAGTGAGAGGCTATCAGTAATATCATAGAAGGAGAATGAGCAGAAATATTAGGAAAAGGAGTAAGATTGAGGACTTTATTTTAGGCAGTATGAGATGCTCAAGCCAGATAGTGGTGAGAGGTGGGAGAATGATGGTTGTCTGGGTGTTATTTAAGGCTTTTTCCACCTGATTTTCTCTGAAGATCTAGGCCCCCTATCTCCTCCACTTGATGGTAACTTCCATACTACAGGTCATATCATTACTTATTTCTCCCTGTCTTTTAAAACTTTTTTCAAAATTTATCCAATATAGGATATGAGCTTTCACTGTCAGAGAACTTGTCCTGGCTGAGATCCTTGGCACCAGCTTACATGTAGGCCTATCCTGCATCGTCCCAACAACTGCAGCAGCCATTACCATGGTGCCCCCCACCAGCAAAAGGCATTATAAAATGACTACAGTTCTTGTTCACCCCAAAAACAAAAAAGATGAGAATTGATAGATTCTGCCAGTCTTGGGCATAGTTATCTCTAATATTTTGTCCTGGACCCTGAGAAGTAATTTATCTCTCTAAAAGTAATTTCTATTCCCCCAGCCAGACCTGATAAAATTTATTTCACTTCTTTGTTCTTGCCAAAGGGATCTTGCACTCTTTCAGCAGCCCTCTTGTGCCATCATTAAAGTCCTTCTTAACTCTTTCTCTCTTTGTCTCTCATCTGCTCTGAAAATACTTAACACAGCCTACTGTTTTCAGGAGATGTTTGTAATGGATTAGATGAGTGTGGGATTCTTATAAAGATAGAGAAAAATTTTTAAAAATATGACTAAGCCTTCTTTCTACTTAATACAACACCTGTCCTTTTTCCATGATGGACTTTTCTAAAAGTATTAATTCATTTTTGTGTAGTCTTCACAGGCAACCTATACAGTTGTTTTCCAGGTCCTCATAATATCCTAATTTAAAGTCAACTCTTAGAGTCAGTATATCTCCAATTCAGCCAACTCTTGGCTTTTTAAAATCAGAATTGTCTACAGCTGTTTAGAAAAGCTGGTCCTTCTCCAGGACTGAGACATTGTGCCTCTTCCTCTCAGATTCCTCCCTCTGGAGACTCATGATTTCATAATGAACCATGTTTCCAAATCTGCAGGCTTAATCCCATGTTTAAAAATCCCATCCAAAGTCTCAGCTCAACTTACACTAGCAGACTGGAGACAGGAGACAGACATAGGGAGCTACTCCAGATCAAGGGCTTATGAAACTTTGTACCTGGCCTCCTCCTCACATACTTCTCATGGATGTTGAATGTGCTGAGGTGAGGAGGCTCCTGCTCTGAACACCCACTGTACCACCTCTTGGGAATGTCCATCCAATGGCCCAAATTGCATTTTTAAAATGGGAGATTCAGTCAGACATGGTTGTACATATCTTTAAAACCCAGAATTTGAGAGACTGAGAAAGGAAGATTCCTGAGACTTTGAGGCCAATGTGTGCTACATAGTGAGTCTAAGGCCAGCCTGAAGTGCATAGTGAGAATCTGTCTCATAAAAAATAATCAACAACATCAACCACTACTGATATCCACACAAATTAGGTTCTATAACAAAAGAAAACTTTTCAAAATGCTGGTCAGGAGTAATGCTCACGCAAAACACTTAATGTGACAGTTTAGAGCAGGTAGATATCAAAAATTAGGCAATAAATGAGTTGCATCTTAAAAATAGGTTATAGTCTCTTAAAGTATATTAGCAGTGGTTCTATGAGTTTCACCTGATCTGTCAGAGCTGTAAAAGCTACATAGTGCTCTGAACAGCAAAGGCTTATCAATGTCACTTTACACATACTTTCTAGAATCTTCCCACTAGAGTCAATAGATACAGGTTTATTTATTTTAAATCTGAGGCTTTGGTGTGTTTATTTCACACCTTGGTGCTATCAGCATGTCCTCCACGGTAATGACAGTGTGTGTGTTCCTTTCTCATCTTATAGACAGTGCATGTGCTTTAGAAAACTTGGCTCTATTTCTTCTTATTATGTGCATAATAGACTATTCCTTTCCTCTGTGTTTATTCATCTTTCAATTTATGTTGTTCAGTAAGAATTTCTGGGGTAGAAATGAAAGAAATATTCCACTATTCAATTACATTTCATAATTTGATCCTCCTTTACATTCACCTTAGTCAACCAAGGTTAAGCCTAGTCCAGTTTTTTGATGTCTTCCCAGACATAGCACTAGAAATATTCAACTTGTTCTTGGGTAGGAATAAGCAATATAATAGAAGTGGCTATACATCCAAAATTGTGATACAGATTTAATGCAATCCAGAACAAAATACCAATATTGTATTTTACAAAATTAGAGTAAAAAGTTCTGAAATAGTTTTGGAAGCAGTAGAAACTTTGACTAGCAATAGGAATTTTGATCAAGAAAACCTAGGCAGAGACACTATAACCCCTTGGTTGAAATAATACTTCAAACCTATTATAATAATAAAAAACATGGCACTGAAAAAAATCTGACCTGAGGATCAAGGAAAATCTTTAGAAAATGCAGAAACAACTCACACACATTCAGTCACCTTATCTTTCAAAAAGGATCTAAACTTATTCCCTGGAAGACATAGCCTCTTTATTAAATGCAGAGGAAACAATTCATTTTTATATGCTGATGACTGAATTATATTCATATATTTAAGCATGTACTAAAGTAACATCAAAATTAAGCAAATTTCTAAATATGAAAAGAGAATCACCAAATCTACTGGAATATAGAATAGGTCAAGATTATAAAGACATTGGTATAGGAAGACTTTGTGATCAAAACCTAGAATGTACAGGAAATAGCACAAAAAATCAACAACTGGGTTTTCATGTTATTAATAGGACTTTGCACAGTGAAAGAAAACCCCAACAAATTGAAGAGACAACACACATTGTGAAAAAAAATGTGGCCAGTTGTTCCTAAAACAATTCATACCTTGAGTATATAAGAACCCTCAAATTACTAGATCCTAAAATGTAAAGATACAGTCCAAAAATGTGCCTCTAATGTGAATAGGCACTTCTGATTTGAAGAAACAGAAATGGCAAATAACTTGAAAAAATTTTCGTCATCATTGGATATTTCAGGATGCAAATTAAAACAATGGTGAGATTCAGTCTCACTCCACATAGAACTGCTATTATCAAGAAATAAACCAGCAAGCCCTGTTGCAGTGGAGAAAAGGAACCCTTCTGCACTGTTGGTGGAGTGTAGACAGCTGCAACCCCTGTGGTAATCAGTGTGGAGTTTTCTCACACTAAACTAAATCAAGAGTTTTCACTTAACCCAGTTATTCCCTTTCTCAGTATCATCCTGAAAGAATTAAAAGTATCACATTACAGATATATAAGCACAACTATATTTTTAGAGGCACAATTTGTAATAGACAAATTTGAGAGCATCTCAAATGATAAATGGGTAAACATGATATATTTTTTATTCATAGTGGAGTACATCTCTGATTTAAGAAAGATAAATTTGAGACATTTCTACCTACAAGGATGCACCTTGACATCATACAGTTAACTGAAATCAGGAACACATGTTTAAATACTCAACTGTTTCTCTGGTGTAAGAAACCAAAATTATAAATAAAAGACAATATATATAGAGAGAGAGATAAGGAAAATGAGAAGAAAATGTTCAAATTAGAAGGGAAACAAGGGAAAAGTGTGACAGAAATGAAGTGAAAAGACAAAAGAGAGACTAGAATGAAAAATAGAAACAAAGCATTTTTAAATAAGGAGTGGGAGAGGAGCTTATGGGAGAAGGGGAAGAATGGGTCAAAGCAAGATAAAGAAAGATATATCATGGACAGGTAGAATTTCCATATAATGAATATTATAAATATGTGTATCTAAAATATCCAATTTGCAAAATAATAACGCTAAATATAATAGTTTAAAATTATTTTCCTAGTTACTATAATTATGTAGCTGTTTCTAGGTATATCATAAATTTGTCTTCATATTTTTGTGGATTTTTCATCACTAGGACTTAAGTGCTTTATTCAGTTCCACCTTTTTCTCTTCTAAATGTTTTATTTTATTTTTAACCAACATAATGGAACTTCCTAGGGAGTGTGCTGCCTGATGGAGAACAAATACTAGAACATGAGGTGAATTTATATGTGAACATGAAATGTACTGGATGTAGACGATGTTGATAAGAACATTTGAACTGTGATACATTTGAACACTTGAAACACTTGGAAAAGAGATATCTGTAAACTGTACCCAACACAACACACTCAAAATGAATAGCTATTTGGATGCAGAAATTATGCTAAGGTTTCTACCTGAGTAGAGATTCTGTTCAGAAAGCCAATTTAGTACTTAATTGGTAAAAAAAAATATTTAAAGCAAGCAATAGAATGTTTTGAAATATGTCCACTGTAAAATGGCCCAGTTTTGATATTTAAAACCTTTATCAACTTACATGCCCAAAATATTAGAAGTGCTAGGTCATGGACTTCAACTGCAGGGAGAAATAGTCCTCCTCTGTGTCAGCAGTTAAGGAGTTGCAGCCCTGGCAGGCTGGTTTTTAACTTGTGCACCCTGCGCAGTACCCCATCCACTGTAGAGCTTCCCCAGGAGACTGCCTGATACAGCATCAGGCATAGCTAGATGTGGATCCCTCTGTGACATTGCAGGGGAGAGTCAAGCCCTGCCAATGGCTACACAAGATTAGGTCCTGACTGCCCTCAAGTGTCAGATTAGTGAGGACCCCAAGGACAATGGGAGTCATGCTGAGTCTGAGGAGGAAGTCTTCCTAATAAATGTGGAGAATAGTAGAGTAAAAAATGGGCTGATAAAAAAAGTCTTGGAGGGAGCATTGGACTACAGTAGTCCTTGTCTGTAAAAATACAGAGATAGCAAACACCATATTGATGCCTGCCTTAAGAAAGAAAGCAGTAAGAAAGGGTCCAATTAGGAAGAAATGCCTAAGTGGCAATATTAATTAGGTTAAAAATTTGAATAAAGTGGTAATAGTTTTAGTTGGGTATTCCAGGGAAAATAAAAGCAATGTTTTTTTTAATTATAAGGACTAATTTTAAAGGATGTTCCGTGCTTTGTCTGTTCTAGCACTTACCCACTCACATATTGATTGACATTTTAATTTCAGTATGATGCAACTATGATTGAAGAAGGTATAAATTGTCATGCTGTTTTTTCTGGTTGTATTTAATTCCATTTCAACTGATATTTATTACACTGAAATCACATATATTTTGGAATGCCAAGTGATGACTCAATACATGTATAAGTTATATAGAGCTTAAATCAGAGTAAACTTCTATTTCTTTGAGAATTTATCATTTTTTTATTGCTGAAACCATTAATTTCTCTCCTACTGCATTTGCAAAATACACCATACAGTGCTTTTATCCACAATCACCCCACTGTGCAACAGCACCCAAGAGCTTCCTCTACATATGGAACTGTCACTCAGCGACCATTGACCTACCTCGTCCAAGCTGCCCTCCACCTTCTTCACACCTCATAGAGATCTAGAGCATTTGGTCACGTGGCTGTGCTTTATGCTGATGCCTGGCTTTGGAAAGGATGTCAGGGTGTTTTCCATGTAGTTTTACCATGTTGGGTTTGCACCAGCAAGGAGTGGGAACTGTGCTGTTCACAAGTCTCCAGATTAAAAAAGGACACCCCAACTACATCAATGTCTCCCTCAAACCAGATTCTCCCTTCTAATAGTCTGTTCAGCTGTGACTTCTTCAGTGGATTAATTCATTATCTCATTGCAGTCCTCATGATCTAGTCAATGATTTAGGTTCCACCTTTTAATATTCTTGTATTTGGAGTTAGATCTTCCATACATAATCTAGAGTGATGATTTAAGGTTCAAACATAAACTTTACCAGGGATGGATAATATTTCTTGGGTCACTCTCCATTTTAACCCAAGACAATTATTTATTGCAAAGTGTAAGCACTGTAATCAAACCTTGGGTTGCAGTCAAAATTTCTAGGAAAACAATTTAATGCAAGACATATAATTTATAGAATTATTTTATTCAAGAATCTACTTGAAGGCCTGGATCCCATGATAATGTCCTGCAAGAGTCCAGTTGAAGACATAGAGCCCATGACAATGCCTCCCACTAGTCCAACAGGAGGACTAGAGATAAGATAATGTCTTGTGCAAGTTTGTTGCATAGATATGCACTGTAAAGGCCCAACAGCAAGCGACGAAAGCTAGAAAGTCTGTGCGAGTGGGATGAAGGATCTGTGCCAGCAGTGTGAGAGATCTACATTGGAGCCAGGAAGCTAAGTTCAAAGTAAGAACCAGAGTTCTACTGAAAATTTCTATACCCAGCTGCAGTGACAAACAAGTCCTGAGTTCCTCTGATGATAAGAACAGTCAAGTCCATAGCCGGAAGCCAGTGAGACAAGCTTCTCCTGGAGACCAAACAGGATACATCTTCCCTTCCAGAGACAGGAAGCAATGATCAAAGTAAGGACCAGAGCACTCTCAAAGTGAAACACAGTCATTCTCACTGAAAATGTTCTGAGCTCCTGTGAACCAGATCATATCAGGAAAGAGGCTCCACAATCTCCACCAGGAGAACCCACAGCATTAGTAGAACAAACAACACCACATCTTCCTCTCTAGTTCTCTTTTCTTATGTTGTTGGCATCAATCCTGCAGTGGGTCTTCCACACCCAGCACCATGCTGACTTAGTTCACTTGGGTGTTACAACTTGACCACCAGCTTTCTATCCACAACACCTCAATATAAAGGTTTCAGTTTAGGAACAAGAATAAATTAAAAAAAGCAACTCATTCACTCACTCATACACTAACATAATTTGTTTTAAAAGGAAAGCAATACCAATGGCATATTCTCACCAATGCTGTCTAGGCTTTTTCACAGTTCTTCTTGTCCAACATTAGGCCTAGTGGCTCAGAAAAGGTCTATGTTGTGATCATTTGTATTCTGTTTTTCTCTGGGCATGGTATGGAATATGGTGGAGGCAGGGGTTACTCAAGGCTGTCCTGTCCTCTCCACTGCCTGTGCTGCTGTGTGCAGATTCACTGAGTTCTTTGTTGAACCTGGTGCCTGAAGCTCCTTCAGCTCTAATCCTCTCTCATCACACTGTGTGACTGACAATGCAGGATTCTGTGTTTTCTGATTTTCTTTCCCTCTAACATTCATAAGGAAGGTCTAGGGGTTTTGTTTATTTTCTCCTGAAAGTTACCACTTTTTTGTGTTTCTTTGCAAGGAATTTAAATCAAGAAACTGCCAGGCAAACATTGTGCCATGAAGCTATATTCCCAGCCATCTACTCCTTTTTGTGGGACAATTCATTTCCTTTCATGTATTTCTCCTATAAACTATTTTGACATTATACTTGAGGGGTGCTTCATGGTTGTTCTATGGTTACAATAGTTAATTCCAAGTAGGATAATGTTCTGGAAAAGTCCATCCCTGAGTGTCTTCTGTGCAGATTAGAGTCTGTGGCCCTTTCTTAGTGACCAGTGCTCACTTCCTCTTGTAAGATCCTTGTGTGATCATTTTTAATTTTCCTACTTGAGATTTCTATTTGATATACTGGAGGTAACATGTGTGACCCACAGGACCATGATGTGGTCTAATCCTGGATGTCCCTTGTCCTCCTTTCACTACCTTGCTTTATGTGTTTCCTTCACTCTGTACCTCTGGCTCCTTCTACAGCAGGATGCAGGGCTCCCCTGTGACTCTGGATGTCCTGACTTGTAGGAGAGCAGGTTGTGTAAAGGTTTAGTTGTTGAGTCCAGTGCTGTGTGGATGCACTGGAAATCTCATAGTCACAGCCTCTAAAGACAAAGCTACAATAGTGCAGGAAGCTGGATCTCACTCCAAGGATTCCCGTGTAACAAAACTGTCAATCATACAGGTAAGACAGTTCTCTTAAGCAGCAAAATTCACTGCCTTTGTTCAAACTACTCTCACTGGTTTTCTCACAGCCCAGATCTGTGGAACATAGATGGACTGTGAAGGAACTTGTGGTCTTTACTTCAAAGAGAGTTCAGACCTTCCTGGATTCCACCAAACTGTATTATTTTTCTAAATTTAAGTCTTTAGGTTACATTTATTTTAGAAGATTGGGAGCTAAACTTAGACACAAATACTGTACCTCGAGGTTGCTTTGTGATCATCCAATCTGTAATTTTAATTTTTTCTTGGACTTCTGAAAATTTGGACTGTTTATTTTATGCATAATTTTATATATTTGAATATGTGAGAAATACTTTTCTATGCCTTAAAGTTTCAAGTGAAAGCTAGGAGCAAATCCAGTGTCCAAATTTCAACTTTTTGTGAGTCAGCATTCTAAAATCAGTAATTGAAAATGACATTATCACAATCAGGGCTGAACACTAAACAAAAGAAAGGAGAGAAACACAGGGAACTAGAGATTTCTGAGATTTACTGGTGGGACAACTCAAAAGTTCCAACAGTGGGGATACATCTACATCTCAGGGGATGACATGTTCTGGAAGATTTCAGTGTTTTGGCCTCAAAACAACAGAAGTATATGATAAATCACATCAGGAAGAGCAAACTGACCTTAATCACAGGACAAATCAGTGATGATGCTGGTCCAGCTCAGCAGCAGAGCAAGGGGAGGAGGTGGAAGTGCATCTGACTTCCCAGGATGAGTGTGACTGTGAGATCCAGGGTCACATGTGAGGGACAGTGGCCTTTGTGTGAGAACCTCATATCAGCTCTACTTTCAGTAAATAGGCATCAATGCATGTTGGGTGTGCAAATGATTTTCTTCTCTCCACAGTGTATGTTCCTGTTTCAAAATCAAGCAAAAATATATTAAAAAGACCTGAATAACTGAAAAACATGGTATGTGTGCAGATCTATTTGACTAGGAGACACCTCTTAGACCTAGAAAAAGTCCTTAGCAAGTTCATGAGTAGGTCAACTAAAAATTATTGAGGCAAAATAATGATTCAAATTTATTTTCTCTTCACTAATAAAGAATTATAAAATCTATAATTATTAATAAGCTATTGTAGATTTTAATACATGGACAGAAATGTTGAAATGTGTTTGGTACAGAACAGCAAGAAAAATACCTACATATATAAATAAAGAGCAACGTACCAAACAGAGTAAAAAAAAGGAAACAGAAAGAAGTTTAAATCTCCAAATGTGCTATTTCAGTTACTCCAAATTTTTTCTGTACACATGCCAAATTGTTTGCTTTATGCCACAAGTTTCTCTTAGTTTCTTGTAAAGAAATTTTTGTGCAAATATTTGTTTGTTTCCTTTTGAAACATAGTTCTTTCTTGTATGAACTGCACACTTAGTAACATTTGTGTTTTTCCTTTAAGATAATGGAACACTGTGTATTAACTGAGGTTATTCTCTAAGTATGTTATGAAATTTTGTTTCAAATTTTCATAGAAATGAAAGTGCTTTTTGTATTTTCTGTATTAGTATCTACATGTATATTACTTTAAAAATAAATGAATTTATATAGTAAAATATAAAATGACAGCACCATTTTTATTTTTACTTTTTATTTTTTAATTTAAAGAGAAAAAACATGAAAAGGGTAGAAACAATACAGAATTTCCAAAAAAGATAAACAGTAAGAAATCGCTAGTTGATAAATTACATATTGTTCTCTTAGAAATAATTGTTCAAGTTACAAAATTAAAGCATAAAAGTACACATTCAAACAGTAAGACTGTAAATAGTTATGCATGCATGAGTCTCTACATGTTTTTCTATCCTTTCTGTATTAGAGAAAAAAACAAAGCATAGGAAGACAAAACAAAACAAATTCCTATAAAAACATGAAACCAAAAAGTACAAAACCACAATACAAGGTGATCTACAAAGGATACTGTGTTGTCTCTTATTATCTTCAATAGAATTGTCTATATCATCAGGCATAAGTGAATATAACAGTATAACTGAATATAGCAGCACATAACAATATTAGTAAAAATAAAACACTGAGGATGGTATAAAACTTCAAAGGAAGGTAATAATCAAACCAGAGTGGACAGTCTAGTGAATCATGTCATCTTCATTATAGTTACCTATAGACTCAGACTTGATACTATCAATAATTACAGTTTTGAATAAAATCTGTCAATGCAAAATAGCAATCTAACAAACCAGATTCAACTAGATCATTACAGTAAAAAAGTGTAAGTAATACAGAGATTCAGATTAATTAATAGGTAATTAAGGATAATTATCATACTATATCCTGCTATTTTTGTGATGTCTGTGCCCTCAAATCTACTACAAGTAGAAAAACTGGAACAGAATATAATCCATCTAAGCAGACTGATGTGAGTAATGTGGGTTTTAAATCCTGGTACACTATTAACAATATCCTCTGCCTTCTTTTTTTAGAGTATTCCTCCCCTTTCACTCCCACAGGGTGCTGCACATTTTGGGTCCCACCAACTCCCTCAATTTTTAGGTGGGGGGGGCAACCTGATTTTTACCTAAGTGGTTCTGAACCTTATCACTCCTGAACTTGATCTCAAGTTGTATTCCTTTACCTATCAAAGCCAAAGGCTTTCCTTCATTATAGCTGAGTAGTTTTCTTCTGCGCATAAGTATCCTGTCTTTCCAACCTATCTGCAGGTGGTGGTCGAGTTGCTCCTAATTTCTCTCTGGATCACTGTCACATAGAGCAATTGTTTCTCATATTTGATTTTTGGTCCATAAAATTCTCTCAAGTTGATTACAGTTCCTGTACAGAGCATCTGAATGGACCCTACATCCTGATCTACCATGCCTGTCTTTTTTTTAGTGTAACAAGGCCATCTATGTTAGAGATTATAGCCATCCTTCTCTGCCTCATTTCTGGTATGCTATTTTTCTGCCTTTGTTTGCCTACTTTTATCTTATGTTCTACTGCCTGCCCCATTCACTGAGGCCTTTCTGCCACTGTTCCTAAAATCTTGGTAATTTTTTCTCTCTCTCCAGAATGTCCTTAATTATTCTCTGTAGGGTTGGGTTAGTGGTCATAAATTCCCCTTGTTCTTCTTTGTCATGGAAGCATCTTGTTTCTCCATTAATTTCTAGTGACAGTTTTGCAGGCTGCATCAATGTGGGCTGGGGGTTATTTTCTTTCAGGGCATGGAATACTTCACTCCAAGCTCTTCTTGATCTGATGATCTGTGTTGAGAAGTCTGTAATGATTTGATGGGTTTTCCTTTATAGGTAATTTGTTTCTTTTCTCCTATGGTTTTTAATATTCTGTTTTTATATTGAATTTCTGGTATCTTGATTATCATATGTCTGGGTGTAGCTCTGTTTTGGTTGCTGTTGGCTGGAGATCTGTATGCCTCATGTAACTGGATATCATTTCTTTTCCCATGCTTAGGAAGTTTTCTTTAATTATTTATGTGAATAGCCTTTGTAATTCACCTGTTTTTATTCCTGCTTCTTTGTTCATATTTCTTATGCTTAAATTATAAATTCTCTTGTTATCTTCTAGCCTTTGTATGGTTATTGCCTGTTTACTTGTTATTTTTAAGAGATCTTTCCTTTCATGATCACACATTGCAAACTTGTCTTCAGGTTTTGATAGTCTATCCTTATTTTCTTTTAAGCAGTTTTGCCAGCTTTCAATGCAGTTTTTAATTTCCTGGTAATCTCTTTGAATCTGCTTCATGTATTCTAGATTTTCTTTATATTCTATATTGAATTTTTCTCTTCTTTTTTGTGTTTCTACCTTCTTCCATCTTTGTCTTCTTGAGAGGTGCTTGGATTTTTTTTATTAATCTACTTATATTTTGCCTTACCTGATTTAATATTTCAGTTTTGAGCTTGTCTGCAAGGTCCCAAATATATCTCTTAATGTCCATTGAAGCTGTGTCTGATGTTGAATGTTTGCTGCCCTCACTCTCTTTTGTTTTTCCCTCACCTGGATCTGTGTTCTCCGGGTTTTGGGCTGGGGGCATTTTCTTGTTTCTCTCTCTTGTCATGTTTTTTATTTCTTCTATACAGGTGTATAGCAGAGGTCTCAGCCCCTTTCCTTGTGGTTATGGTTCTTCTGAAGCACACTGGCAAGTGATTTCTGCCCTCTACTTTTTGCTCTTGTCACTGAGGTGTAAGCAGATGTGGCGTATGTTGGCCCCTCCCTTCTGGGCTAGTCAAACTTCAGAGACCTTCACCAGGTTAGTGTGTGCTAGTCGTAGGGAATTGGTTTGGGACAGCTGATTGGGTCCTGGCCAGGGGTGTGACACAGGCCAAGCAAATCTGCTCTAGGGAGGGAACAACCAACTGAAGTCACTGTTGTTCCTAGTTGAGGCTCCTCCTGCCTGATTCCAGCATGTCACCCATTTGATCATGCCCTTCCTGTGGGGCAATCTTATTCCCAGGACTGACCATGGATTAATGAAGGTCCCTTCACTGGCTCCATTCTCTGTTGGGATCTCCAACCCCCAAATTCAGCATGGTTGTTGCTCCTGTGAGTCCCAGCAGGTACGAGTCCCAGGCAGCTTTGCTGGTCACAGTGGGTCATGGCTGGCATGAGATTGTGTGGCTTGGTGGGTGACAGTGAAAGTGCTATGTCTGCTAATTTTAGCTCTTCCAATTTTAGCACCAAGACTGCAAGTTTGATGAGCTTTTTTCATTTTAATTTTTTCCTGTGTCAAGAGGATCCATCTCCCTCTGTCTGGATCTCTCCAGGATGTTTTATTCTGATATATGAGTTTTTTTTCCCTGGGAAGCTCTGTATTTTGTTGCTCACTGATCTGCTATCTTTAGCTCCTTGATAGCATCATTTTAAGAAATTGTGGACATATCAAATAAGATTAATTTTTATCTTCTTTTAAAATAGCTATAAATGATAGAAATAGAAGGTACAGAAGCTAGTACAAAAATCAGTATTTCAAGATACATTATTTCCTAAATTGGAAGACTTTGATATGACATTCAAGGTTTCATCCAGGCATCCTGACTCATGAAGGGAAACCAAAGCATGGAGAGGCTGAGACAGGAAGTTTGAAACTTGACACCTGCTGATGTCAGGTGGCAATTTTTTGAGGTTCCCTCAAAATTTAAAAATAAAATAACAAATTTAAAATGGACTGGTTTTATAGCTAAGTGTAAAGGTTCTGAGTTCAGTCCCCAAAACTTTAAACAAAATCACAACATAAAAGTATTTTTTAATGCGAATTTTTCCACTGATTTAATTATATGCAAAACTACAAAGATATCATAATACTATGGTAGAATTTAATAAGTACAACAAATGCTGACACACAGATAACATAGCAGATTTAACAGTTAGAAAGTGCTCTCAATCAAGTATTGAAAACATTGGAATCTAGAATTTTGGTACCTTCAGTTTTGTTTTCATTTCTGGATTCATGCCATATTGGATAGGATCACAGGCAGTCATCCATGTCACACCTTCCCATCATGAATGAGGTCTGTGATTTCCAAGGTTCCAGCTTCCCTCTCAACAGGCAGAATTCATATGTGACCTGCACAGCATATCTTGAGTGGATGGAGGCCACACAAGGACAGAGCAGACCTACATCTTCCACATTTCATGCAGACTCTGAACATGGATGTGTCCTGGGTCACTGTTAAAGACTATGATTTCTTCTCCTAGGACCATGAACTTGAAATCCACTGTCCATCCACTACCATGTGTGGTCTGCATGAGAGATGGGCACTGCAGCCTTTGGAAAACTTTATGTGTGAGTGTGTGTATATGTGTGTGTGTTTCAGTTTTATGTTGTGACACTGCAGTATTGAAGGAACAATTTTGAGGATTTTATTTTCCACATTCTCACTAGCACATTTCACTCTTTATAATTTTAATCGCAACATCAAAATTACCACAAAATATAGAAAATTGTAATTATTTTGATAAGAAGATGAAATTGCTTATGAGAAGAGGCTTCACTTATTTTGAAGCATATAAAACTTTTTCAGGAATGACAAATCCATTAATAAAAGACTTAGATTTCTGCTGCCTTTGAATGGAGTAAGCAAGGTAAGAGCAAGACTAAAGAGTGATAGCTGAAAAAGTATGGCAATCTTCTGAAAGTTGAGGAAAATAATGTAAAATGATATTTTTTGATGAATGCATATTTTTATGAAATATAATGGTCATTAAGGAACTTTTTACTCTAATTGGTGAGATTGATACTTGAAATATTATAAAAGTTAGATATTCAAGAAATTGAATTATAAAGTGTTAAAATTGTAAAAATGATTGTATCAATGTTATGTTGCATAAAGGAGACACAATGGGAAAGATACATATCCAATTATGATTCCATATGAATAAGGGGAGAGAAATGGCTCAGCAGGGGATTGACAGCAAGCACAATGCATGTAAAGCCTCCCTAATACCTCAGTGCACCTGATCCTGATTTGGGACCATGGAATGTCTGGTACTGGGTGTCCTGATCATGCTGTGTGCTCTTTTGTGGTCCTTACCACCCTGTGGAGAGACTGAGAAGCTCCTGGTTGTACTGAGCATGTCCTGTTGATCCTGAGCACCTGATAAATGAGGTTTCTGTCTGTGCTCAGACAGACCACTTCTCATGGTAGATTCCAAATTCCTATGAGGTTTTGACCAAGTTCCCTGAAACTCCTAAGGATTTGGTCCTGATGACCACTGCACAGTTATTTTTAACTCATGTTAAATTGAGTTTTTCAGTTGAGAATGTATTATCCTGTATAAGTAAGTGTGTCTAGGGACACATGATAGATAAGGACAAGTTTATGAAATTGGAATACCTGAGAGAAGTGTATGTAGAAAAGAACTCTCAGACACTAAAAAGAAAACAATTCTCATCTCCCACTATATCAGCTCATGGTTCTCTCTCCATTCCAAGAGGCCCCTATGGGTCTTGAGCACCCCTGCAGTGAGGTTTGCCTCTGGGTTCATACAGATGGCCCCTCACTGTTTCTCTTGCACAGTAATACACAGCTATGTTTCACTAATTTTCCACTTTGCCATTTGTAGATACAGCATGTTCTTGTCATTGTCCTGGGAGATAGTGAGTCAGCCATTCACAGAGCTTGGGTAGTATGTGCTACCTCCATTCTTGTCAATTTGCCCAACTCATTTCAGCCACTTTACAGGAGCCTGATGGATGTAGCTCACCAAGTAGTCACTAAAGGTGAAACCCAAGGCCACATAGGAGAGTCTCAATGATCTCTCAGGCTGCACCAAACCTCTGCCAGTCTCCACCAGCTGCACCTCAGCCTGGACACCTGCAATCACAGAGACATCTTGGTCAGGAATCTGTCACACAAGCCCACTGTTTACCACATTTGTGTCCACTCACATGCTCACAATCACTTGTTTATCATGTTATCTTTTAAAACAGCAACAATGAAAACCCACCTAAGAGTTAGGCCTGCTCCAAGAGTGGAGCCAGGCCTGAGCCACTATGGAAGTTCCAGCTTACTGGCGCTGGCCCAGGGACAGTTTGGGACATCACTCCTGGTGCTTGGGTGCCTGCCCAACCCCCTAAGACTCTGGGCTACCCTGGAGAGGTTTCACAGGCTTGAACAGACCACACCCAGCAACTTTGTTCAACCAGGGGACCAGGCCTTGCACTGAGAGAGGAGTTAGACCCATGCAGAGAGGGGAGTTAGGCCCATGTGGCCAGCTGAGTTCCAGCTCACTGGCACTGGCTGGGGGAGAGTTTGGGACATCACTCCCAGTGGATGGGTGACCGCCCAGTCCCCTAGGACACTGGAATAGCCTGGAGAGGTTTTGAGGGCTTGAATGACTAAGCCCAGTGGTCTTTGCTCAACCAGGGTACCAGGCCTACTCTGAGATGGGAGTTAGGCCTGTGCCAAGAGGGACCCAGGCCCACACCATAAGGAAAGTTCCAGCTCACATGTGCTGGCCCATGGACAGTTTGGAACATCACCCCTTGGCCTTGGGTGCCCAAGGACACTGGACATTACCCCTGGGCCTTGGGTGCCCCCAGGACACTGGGCTAGCCTGGAGAGGTTTTGCAGGCTTGAGCAGACCATGCCTAGTGACATTTGTTCAACTAGGGGACCAGGGCTGCTCCAAGAGAAGAGTTAGGCAACACTGAGAAGGGAGCCAGGACAATGCCACAAGGGGAGCTAAGGCTGCATGAGTCCTGGGAGCCAAGGGCACAGCAGGTGATTTCTAACATGACCAGGGAAAGTTTTGGAACATCACTCAAAACAAGGAAATATAGGAAAATGACAAAACAAAAGACCAAAGTGCAATCTCAAATCTCCTGCCCAATCCAAGAAAGCCTGGGAGCCATGTACATAGAAGAAAACACTAGTCACACATCTGAAATAACTGAAATGATATTAATTGAAATAAAGAAGCAAATACAGGAATCTATGAAGGAACTAAAATCAGAAATAATCTCCCAGGTAAAAGAAGAATTGAAAAAAGTACTGAAAAAATAGTGAATGCATCTCAAGAAGACACAGTTTAAAAATTAGAAGAACAAAACAAAAAGATAGAATCCCTGAATGAACAGTATAAGAAACAAACAGAATACATGAAGCAGATTCAATGAGATATACAAGAAATCAAAAATTCTATTGAAATTTTCCAAAAATGCCTCAACAAAAGTGAAAAATGAATTTCACACCTTGAGGATAAGATTGTAGGTAGGTAGGGAATAGGAAAGGAAAGTTCTTTTAAAAATAACAAGGAATCAGGGAATAACAATTCAACAGTTGCAAGATGATGCAAATAAAAACAACATAAGATTAATAGGGACAGAAAAAGAGCCCAGTGTCCTGGGGGCACCCAAGGCCCAGGGGTAATGTCCAGTGTCCTTGGGCAGGCACCCAAGGCCAAGGGGTGCAAAAAAAAGAAGGGGACAACACAAAATATATCAAGAGGCAATTTACAGAAGTAATAGCTGAAAATTTTACAAACATGAGAATGGAAACTGAAATACAGATTAGTGAAGCATATAAAATTCCAAACAGCCATGACCAAAGTACAACTACACCCAAATATATAATAATCACCATCCCAGAAATCCAACATAAAAACAGCATATTAAAAGCTGTTACAGAGAAGAGACAAAACAACTATAAATGAAAACCTATCAGAACCATAACAGACATTTCCACACAAACAATAAAGTCAAGAAGAGCATGGAGCAAAGCATTCCAGATCCTAAAGGAAAATGACTTCCAACCCAGAATGATACACTCTGCAAAACTGTCCTTCTAAATGAATGGAGAAATAAGATATTTCCATGACAAAGAACAGCTGAAGAACTTCATGATCACCAAACCAACCCTGCAGAGAATACTCAAAGACATTCTAGATACACATAGGGAAAACCCATTAAGCAAGACAGACAATTAAACAGAATGGAAAGGTAAAGATACAGCACCAGAAAGATAAGATCTCAAACAATAAAATGATATATAACAGTTATAACCATTAATGCAAATGGCCATAATTCATCAATTAAAAGAAACAGACTGGAAGAATGGATCAAGAAACAACCTCCAACTATATGCTGTCTACAAGAAACCCATCTAATCCAAAAGGAAACTCATAGATTGAAAGTCCAAGGATGGAAAACAATACTTCATGCAACTGGAACCCCACAAAATTAGGGGTAGCTATTCTGTTTGCAGACAATGTGAACTTCAAACCAAGAAATATCTGAAGAGATAAAGTCACTATGTAATAGTAAGGGGGAAAATTCAAGAGGAAGAGATAACAATCTTAAACATATATGTACCAAATTCCAGACCACCCAGCTATACAAAACAAGTATTAATAGAAATGAAAAAATCAGATAAGCACTAACACAATTCTAACAGAAGACCTTAACACACCATTGACACAAAGGGACAGATCAGCTAGAGAGAAAATCAGGAAAGCAATAACAGAACTGAATCACACCTGTGAACAAATGGATGTGATAGATGTATACAGAGTGCTCCATCCAACAACATCAGGATATACATTCTTCTCAGCAGTACATGGGACATTCTCTAAAATAGACCATATACTAGCCCACAGAACATATTTAAATAAATGCAAAAGAATTGAAATTATCCCATGTATGTTATCAGATCATAGTGCCATTAAACTAGAAATTAATGATAAAAGAAAATGAAAAAGCCCACAGACACATTGAAATTGAATAATACACTTGAGCAATCAATGGGTCACAGATGATAATTAAAGAAAAAATTAAGTGGCTGGGGGTTTAGCTTAGTGGCATAAGTACCTACCTTGTAAGTGCACCTTTGTGAGTTCAATCCCTGGTCCTGATAAAAAAAGAAGAAATTAAACAATATATGCAAGCAAATGCATATACAAATAAAAGTTAGAATCTGTGGGATGCAATGAAAGCAGTCCTTAGATTAAAATTTATTGCACTGAGTTCCCACATTAGGAAAATCAAATGAAGACAAATAAACAACCTGATACTACACCTCAAACAAAAAATGTTCATCATCATTGGTCATTAGAGAAATGCAAATTAAAACCACACTGAGATTCCATCTCACTCCAGAAAGAATAAGCAAGATCAAGAAAATTACCATAACAAATTCTGGAGAGTCTGTGAGGAAAAAGGAACTCTTCTACATTGTTGATGGAAGTGTAGACTGGTGCAACCACTGTGGAGGTCAGTCTGGAGATTCCTCAAAAAACTTGGAATTGGAAGTCGCATTTGACCCAGCTATTCCACTCCTAGTCATATTCCAGAAAGAACTGAAAACATCATACACAGTAATATATATGCCCTCATGTTTATAGCAACATAATTTGTAATAGCCAAAACTTGAAAGCAACCTAAGTGCCCATCAACTGAGGAATGGATAAAAAAAATTGTGGTGCTTTTATACAATGGAGTACTACTCAGCTATAAAGATAGATCACATTGAGGTATTTATAAATAAATGGATGCAACTCAAAACTATACTCATAAGTGAAATAAATCAAACTCACATGTATAAATACCATATAGTCTCACTATTGTGAGAAATGGTAAGAGTACATAAGATTTTTTAATAATCATGATTTCTCATTATATTCCTTTGAAGTCTTATAATGTTTTCATTCATTGGTTGGGATGGTTTTATTCTATTTTGTTTAATCTTATTATGTGTGATGGTATGAACAGATACTTTGAAGAAAATAAGAACTTACGGAAGTCATTGCTGATCATTGCTGGACCCTCTGCTTTTAAGCCCTAACATGATTTTGTTCTTCTATTACTATTGATTCTATCATGTGGTGTCCTATTGGAATTTAATATGTATAATAAATAATATAAACAAAATTTTTATGGAAAATAAGATATTATAGTAGCCATTGTTCATTTTCTGTTATTTGGTTTAAATTACTTATAATATTTTCATCCTCTGGAGAGATTTTATTCTATTTTTTTATTTTTTGTATTATTGTATGTGAAGCTATGCTCAACTATTTCAAAGAAAGTGACATTATGGTAGCTACTGTTGATATTCAATTGTCTTGTTGTGAAGTGCTGTGTTGCTTGCATTGTTCTGTTCTGATCTGCTTTATTCTGTCCTCTTTTGTTTTATTCCTGTAAAATTTTAAAAAA